>OX403584.1:22439776-22601406 GCA_948107665.1 Lomographa bimaculata | reverse complement strand
CGCTAGCAGAGGCCATGCCGCCAGCATGATGGGATCGCTACCCACTGGTAGTGGGCTAAGCTTGACGCCTTGTAGGTAACATAGTTCTTTGGTGTATATATGTATATAGTTAACATTTAATTTAAAATGTGAAATAATGGTGTGATTTAATTGTATTTGGTTTTAATATCCCAGTAAATTATTAAGTACCGAAGTACTTGCTTATTAATATAGTCTAAATATTAAATGTATATTAAGTAAACGAACCGATTCTAAAACTGGTTTTAACGTCCAATATTGGCTCAAGGTGATACAATTATATCCAGAGAAGCTAAACTATATTTTTATGACCTTTTACTAAATATTATATATATTAATAGTTCGCGAGGCACATAATTTGAAAAATATTCATCGATATATTTAGTGAAAAACTATGCATTTCTATCCTTATTTAACTATTTATAACTATAAAGTTCTATGTGTGCATCTGTAAGTGTACGTGTGTATTTATATATACATTTACGCACGTTTCCATTGTATACAGGCAAAAATGTTCGCTCCTTATATCCGATATGCCTTACAAATTTGGATGAGTTTAGAGTAATCAAATAGGCTAGTGCCTGAAAAATTATATTTAGTCCGTCAGTTAGATTACCAAAAAATATTGGACACGTGTTTTTTCTGTAACGTCTCGCCTCAGAATACTTTTTACTGAGGCGGGATGTCACGAGCCCCCATGTCAATTTCGGGGCTTCGACGCTCTTTATCCTTGTCTATTTCTATTGATTTGTTAACTAAAAAATACATAGTGATCATTTGAGATGTTTTATTTTTTCTATTAATATTGGCTTCGCAATCATGTGCATTTTACCAGTGTCAAGTAATAATAATATATTTCAAGTGTATTTCATATTAAAAGTCCAAGTCACAGTCGAAGTCAAGTAAAACAGTCGTCCAGTCATAGTCAAGTCATGCCCTAGTAAAGTGGTAGAAACTTTACTAGAACTTCTATTGGAGTTTTGGAGCGAAGTCAAAAATCAGGTTTTTGAACTTTGTATGATTTTCCGAAAAAAGGTTTTGGAATATTATATAAAATCAACAACGCCATTTTTTCACTTTCGCGGCATAAACCCCTTTTTTATTTACATCCATCATATTTTATTCCATATTTTTTTATTTAAATATTTTTGATAATCTAACTGACGGAGTTATTAGATCTTTTTTACCCAGGCATCATCCCTATTGGAAGTGTAAAAATATAATTTTTCATACTGTCAAATAATAACTCAACATTTTTGCGGGACATTCATTTCAATACGCAGGTACTTAGTTCGAGGTACAGTATAACCAAAACAACTTATACATATACAGTCTTACTTATAAAAATGTCGCTAAGCAATGCTAAGCCACCTCTTAGTTAAGCAGCTCTTAAGCCCATAATCAATGATTAACTTTTTTTCACTCATAGACATTAGTTAGGCGCTGCTTAGTGGGAAACGTACAGATAATCAAAAATAATCAAAATTTACATTATCGCCACAGATTACAACCAAAATAGTCGACTGAAAATGAAATTATACGAATACAGCTGTCAAAAATATGTTTTTATTAATCTGTTGAAATGAAAATCAAAGACAGGCAACATTCAACGGTTGTCGAAGTAAATAATTTGGCGCCTTACGTAAATGTTTTGACACATTTATTATTGAAATACATAAGACCCGCCATCTTGCCTCTTAGCAAGGTTTAAACTAGGCGATCGATGGCGGTGTTTTATTTTGACAACTATTTGAGCATTACTTAACGATATTTAAAGGGTAAATCGAGTTTATGAGTGAATTTTTTGTTAAACTGTAGCTAAGCAATTACAAATTAAGAGGAGATTTTAAGTAACGCTGATAGTGTATACGTTAAACTTTCAAAATATGTAACACTCTAAAATGTTACAGAACCAAAGAACTATTCAATACGAATAAAGAAAACTCGATGGGGTTGGCTCGTTTTATTAGAGTACCTGTGGCCACCTTCAGACTGTATCATCATCAGTCATAATAATATTGCTGTCATCCGACATACGCAAAATTCAGCGCGGTCAAATTTGACTTGCAAGCCTTGATTATAAACACACCGGGTCTGGTAAAACTAAATACAAGCCTATAAAAAGGGGGTAATTCATAACCAGTACGCTAGCATACGATATATGGCAAATCAGTATTTGATTTTAGCAATACCACTATCCACAGTACGCTCGACCGGAACATATCATTAGCGTACGTAAAACTACGATTAGATCTATCAAAGATTTAAAGATTTCACTCACGGTTGTTTTCTCTCTTTGTCACGGGACTAGTTTCGGAACAATCGGTGCCCCTACATCAGTCGAGTACGCGCGTAGACCGACCGGCGTCTCGACGTGTACTCGACTGAAGAAGGAGCACCGACTGTTCCGAAACTAGTCCCGTAACAATGTAAAAAACAACTGCAAGTTAAATCGTTAAATTCTTAACATGTGTAATACTTACTAACCTTCGATCATACGATTAGATCATTCTATTATATCCACATATGATTCAGTCAGTATTAAACGTTACTTGAAAAATGTAAGCTTTCTATACATCGACCTACAAACAAATGGACCTCGGGTCTAAAGTAGAGTACCGATTAAACTACACAAGCGTGGATACATGTATATGTATTGATTTAGTTCCGGGAGTACTCACGTTAAATTTAATTGAATCGAGAAACTCGACCGGTGTTCGAGCGATATAGACGCTCATCCTCTTGAGCATGCGCTGCGGCAACGAGAGAGAATCAAAAAATGAGACCATGAAACCGCAGAACACCGAACACCGAACACCTCACGAACACCGGTCGAGTTTCTCGATTAAATTAAATATAACGTGAGTACAACCGGAACTAAATCAATATAAATACGACTCACGATAGTTTTAATAATTATATACATGTATATGATTGTAAACAAACAAAAACAATAAAGCTTATGCATAATCTCTATTACTACACAGCTTAATTTTGCTTGCAACGATTTATAAGCGAACACAGCTTCTACTGACCACGATCACGAATTTTCAGCGAGGCGGGATTGTCGCTTATATTTTATTTTGTCGCTTATGTTCCGTTGACTGTTTAGACCGCGGACCCAAAATCCATGTATTTTTAGATCGATGATTCGTCATCATCATCGTGAATGCAATTAGTGTTTTTCTTTCCATATTTATAAGTGTATATCAGATTATATTTTTTATTTAAAGCATTGCTAAACTGTATATTATATAGATCTTTATTATAATGTAAACTAGCACTCGCTTATGTATTATTGTCAGAAGAAAACGCTCAAATCAGGTTTCGGACATATATTTTCACTTTTTCAAACATTTTTTGTATCTTTAAATTTTGGGACACGCTTTATATATGCGCCGCGACCTGTAAACGTAGCTCTTTAGGACATCGTATGTATCCGAAATCTGATCGAAATACTTTATTCCAACAATAATTAGAAGTGCCGGTTTAAATTTCAATAAATGTTTACCCTCGCGATACTTTCTATATAGATCTCCTTTTCTTTATTAAATATTATATTATAGAATATATTTATTTTATATGTGACATTTATGACGTAATTGCAAATCATATCTAGCATTTCTAAACAACATTTAACAGTGAAAACAGACGTATAACTATTATAATACAACATCAGACTATGACGATTCATTGTTTTTTTGTTTAGGTCCAGTAAAAGTACAAAATCCACTATTGAATCTTATACTAACTTTACTTACTAATCATTACACGGATTTCATTTCAAACATTACAAGGTAGTTTTTTTTTTTATGATACAATTTGGCACCATACATTTAGTACCTATAATTTTAATACAGCTTTAAATGGCAAACTATATCAGACGGGTCAATTGTATATCAATTAAAAAAACACATAGGACATCGATGTGGAATTAGTATGCAAGAGAAAGTTTAAGTATTCCGTAAGCCCTTAGTTAATGTTTTTTACTTATAAATCTGTTAAAATAATCCTATACCACTGTCAAAATGGTCCTTGATCGCACCACACAGCATTATCATTTATATAATTGTGACTGTAAATATGAGAGCCAATACGGGCGACGTTTTTAAATTGGATTATTGCTGTAATTAATCATAGCTGTTTTCGGAATTTATTTTCGTTACACCTTCAAGATACGTCTAGTCTTTCAAGAATTCTTCTTTAGAATGCTACTTCTAGTTGTTTATTTTATTTTATTTTATACGAATAAAGAGGATATTGAATTGGTCATTTTTTCAATCAATTGTGATAAATGGATGTTAGTTTCGCCATAACATATTTTTACATAAGATCATATAGACTTTGTTAACAAATCAGAAGTTGTAAAGATTATAAAAATGAAGCATATAAAGAAGTATATGGTAAATCAGAGAGTGACCCGAGCAGCAAACTATACGAATCATAAACAGTAAGTTACTTAAGAAGTCGGTGACATTGATATCAAAAGATAATACACGCGAGTTTGCCGCTGTGACAGTAACAACAGAAAGTAAGTCATCATCAATAGTATTAATTCTGATTAAGTGACCTTTGTGACCACCTTGTTTTACTTTAAGACCAGTGAGTGACCTTGGTAGAATAAAACTTCTAGTCTTGGAGGCCAATCTGTTACGGCTATTCAGTTATTAGCTCATTAAATATTGGTAATCAAACAAAGAGTGACCCGAATATCAACTGGAGAGCGAAGTCACGATGATTTAGCGTTGTCTTTTGAATTTTTTGAGAACTATCTACTGCCTCAGTGTAAATATCACACAGAGAGCGCCTTAATAAGTTACAAGCAACGTCTCGAAGATCTAACAAAATTTGCTACTGCAGCTCACGATACTATAGTGACCTGAGAGAGACCTCATAAGTCTTACTCCACTCTCTTCAGATTATAATGCTATTGACTCAATATACGAATCGTACAGAGAGAGACCTAGCGAACAATAAGAGAGTGTGTGCAACAGCTTACAGCAACTCTTACAAAAACTAAGAAGCTTTCTTATTTCTATGCAAATCAAACTTCATAATACAACGGAGTGGTATGTAAAGCCAACAGAGAGTGACCTGTAGAGTCGTCAAAGAGTGACCTCGCGGGTTTCGTGTTTAGCTAACGTATAGTTGCTGAGTAGGAAGGGTGTAGGAACTAATTGGACGCGTCGCCGGCTCGGCGCGCGTAATGTGACGCAATTATCACGTTGCTCCGTCACGGAAACTGAAATAGAAACGTGTAAAGTACAATAATTATTTATCTCTGCTAGCGTTACTAGCGCTACTGCTAGCTAATGGCGTTTAAATACAAATACAAAATAATTTAAAGCCACTATGCAATTGATAAATACAGGCAATTTCAATTATAAATATTTTATACAGCAAGCAAAGATACATTCAGCATTTACTGTACGAACCTTTTTTTACATAAAACCTACACACGGCGCTGGTTTTCAATTTAACCCTGTTTTCAGATTTAGGTCATTTCTTATATAGAAAATAAAGTAGGTAATACATACATGAAGTGGAATTTACAATAAACAAATAATGTACAAAAAATTGCTCTCTTTATATTAAAAACAAATATATTAAAGAACACAAACTGAGGGTAGTAAACATTATAGAATTACCGTCTCTTAAGGATAACCGCCGTGGTCATGTAATTTTTGTGCTTAGGCTAAAATATTTACTACTCGATGGCGGTAAACTAGGATAGTATTTATGTAGAGCGTAGTCAGCTAGGCGAAAACGAGCAAATAAATTAACATTTTCATACTCACAGCCCAGTCAGAAAACGTGTGTCTTTGAGTGCCGGCAACATTTACATCACACACAATCATACCCAGAACCAAAAAGACAAATTACCATTGTGTAGAAAACTTGTGTTTCTACCGGAAATCGAGTCCAGTCCGATGTTTACGCGCAACCAACTACACCGGCGGGCAATATACAATGTGTAACAGAAAGGTGTAGTAATACTCAAGCCACGCAACTAGCTACATGTATCGAGTCTAACAGGAACTTCAGAATTCGCGGCATGAATATTGAGTTATGATGAATTAAAGTTTCAAACAAATAATGTAATTTGCAACACTATTTCATCAGCTACCGTTCTTCACCATATGGTGTTTGGACCTAGACGTCTGACAGATGTAACCAACCGTACGGTCGCCAAAATATTTGGTGCGGCGTAATGCGAAATTGCGGGACCAACTAATGTATTGATACTTTTCGTAAATAGAAAGATGAGCGTATTCACACCAAATAATAGGCAACAGAGAAGGTGCAATGTACTCACCGTTAAGCCGGCAATTCGTCCTCCAGATCTGACACCAGCAAGCAGTAAGCTAAGCAGCAGGCTAGAAGATGAAGCACTAGAAGTCTTTCACTTTTCGGGACTACACAATGAGATGATTAATGTCTAATTTGCGGTGATGAGAAGTAATAGCGGGAGATGGCGGACACCGACTGCTTTTTCCTCGGCAGTCTTCGAGAAAGATCGCCGTAACTTCGGCGATGCGCGAGCGCTGACAGGTCGTCTCTGTCTAACTCATTGACGACATAAAAGCACATACATTGCACCTAGATGGCGCTGCCTAAGCATTTAGTGTGAATGAAAACTGCGTAACCATACTCCCCGGCTTGAGAAACCGGAGGGTTTTCAAAGATAAAATAAAATGCGGGACTAATGCTTTGAAGATATGTGCGATAATAATATAAGCGACAAAAAATATATGCGGGAAAAATAATATATTATGCGGATATAACTGTATAAATAAATTAATAAATTAATGCGGAACAAAGTATTAAATTATTGCGATGGAAGGGGACATAATTTGACGACTGGACGTTTGTACGTTCCAGATACAGAACGTACAAGTGCCATTCGCGTAATTCCGTCTTTACCCGGGTATACCTGTTCAATAATACCAGTCGGCCAGCGAAGCGGAGGGGTATCATCTTGATGAATGAGAACAAGTGTACCTATTTCAATTGGCACATCAGGAGTATTCCATTTTTGCCTTAATTGAAGCGTGTGTAGGTAGTCTGCGTGCCACCTTTTCCAATAGCTTTGTACTAAGCTGTCTAAAAGTTTATGTCTGTTATGAAGACTTAAAGATTCGTCAATTTCATAAGCAGGTAGCGATTGCAAAGGTGTCGTGTTTAAAAAGTGAGCGGGAGTAAGAATAGTGTGTGGCTGGTCAGACAGCAAACACAGCGGACGCGAATTTAAGAGACATTCAATTTGAGTAAGCACGGTCAACAATTCTTCGTAACAAAGCAATTGTTGCCCGATGGTGCGATATAGTAAGGTTTTTACTACTTTTATATTTGCTTCCCAAATTCCACCCCAGTGGGGTGCGCGAGCAGGAATATTACGCCACGTGATTTTGCGATTATTTAATTCCGTTTGAAATGCGGTAGAAGTGTCTTTAGCTGCAAGGAAAGTGTACAACTCGTCCAATTGTCGTTTCGCGCCAATAAAATTCGTACCGTTATCGGAGTACAAAAAAGAAATTGGCCCACGTCTAGCCAAAAAGCGTTTTAGAGCATCAATAAATGAACTAGAATCCAATTTTGACGAAATTTCGATATGAATTGCTTTAGTCGTTAAACATACAAAAAGGCATATATATGCTTTTTGGCTCTTAACTCCACGTTTTCGTGTAAGCGTAATGTTTATAGGGCCAGCGTAATCGACACCGGTGTGAGTAAAGGCCTTAGCTTCTTGCACGCGAGCGGGGGGAAGGCTTGCCATCATAGGCGTTGGATGCGATGGTGCAACCTTAAAGCAAAAATTGCATTGACGTATGCGTTGTCGAATTACATTTCTAGCAGAAATTATCCAGTAGCGTTGTCTTAATAAAGACATGACAAGATGTGAACCTGTATGACAATTGGAACGATGACAATCGTCAATTATGAGATCCACTAAGTGATCTCGGCGGGGCAGCAATATTGGGTGGCGGTTTTCAAAAGGTAAGTTAGCATTTGTCAATCGGCCACCGACGCGAAGCAAACCGTCGTTTTCGTCTACAAACGGATCGAGTTTTCTTAAAGCGGGGGAAGGTAAGTTACCTTTTCTTATATTTTTAATTTCCTCAGCAAAGTATTTGCTTTGTAAATTGCGGAGAATCACGATTTCAGCGGCATCCAAATCCGAAACTTGAATGGTAGGCGAGCGAGGTAACTTTTTTGCGAAGCGGAGAATATAAACAATAATGCGTATGAGTTTTTTCCAGGAGGAGACCCGAAGAACGAGCTCCAGAAGAGGCGAGATATCGACATCGGATATAGCGGTAAGTGTTACTGAATTTTTGACTTCAGGTATACTAGTTTCAGCGGGGGGCGGTTTAAAAGGCACGATCGGCCAATCTGCGACTGACTGGCGGATCCAAGGTGGACCCTGCCACCAAAGTGGATGATCTAGCAGCTGAGAGGGTAATAAACCTCTCGATAAACAATCGCTAGGATTCGTACTACCACTTACATGAAAGAAGCGGTCTGGAGACAAGAGTTCCTGTATTTTCGTAACGCGGTTGGCCACAAAGGTCTGCCATTTATGTGGAGATGAATGAATCCACGACAGCGCGACCGTGGAGTCAGAAAATGCGAATATATCCTTTATTGGATAGCGATCATGAAAGGCAGTATAAACTTGTTTGACAAGTGTAGCGAGAAGCAATGCAGCGCACAATTCGAGCCTAGCTAGCGACACAGTTTTCAGCGGAGCTACTTTAGATTTGGCACACACTAAATGTATCGATATATCATCGTTAGGGTGTGTCACATGTAGATAGACTACACATCCATATGCTTTTAAACTTGCATCTCCGAAGGCCAACAAATTTACTGTGCAGCCTGAAGCGACACCTAAGTGCCGAGGTATTTGCAGCTCAGACAGCAGCGGCAATTCATGTTTGAATTGAAGAAAGCGTTCAGTTATAGATTCAGGGGGCTCTTGATCCCATCCTATTTTAGCAAGCCAGAGTTCTTGCATTAAGAGTTTAGCGAATAATATGACAGGAGCGGCAAATCATAGTACGTCGAATAAGCGTGCGATAGTCGAGAGTATAGCGCGTTTAGTGTTACCTACTGACGCGGTAGTTGTGGTGAACGAAAAGGTGTCAGTAGTAGGTATCCATTTTATACCTAAAACTTTCAGTGTATCACTGTCGTCAGTGAACTCAATCGATGCGCGATGCGACGCTGGTAAATGAGCGAGTAGTTCAGGCGAATTACTTGCCCACTTAACAAGATTAAATCCACCAGCTTTGAATAACGCGAGCAACTCATCCGCCAAGCACATGCCATTCTCAACGGATTGTACGGATGTGGTCAAGTCATCCATGTACAGTTCTTGATATGCGACCTCTGCTGCGAGAGGAAAGCGATCGCGTTCGTCATCAGCGAGCTGACGAATAGTTCGCATAGCCAGAAATGGGCTAGAGCGGAGACCAAAGGCGACACAGTTAAATTGAAAAATGCGGAGCGGTTCATTTTCATTGAAGCGGTATAATATTTTCTGATATTTACAATCATTTCCCGATAACAATATTCTTAAATACATCTGTTGTACATCAGCGGTTATAGCGATTTTGAAGTAGCGGAATTTCAAAAGAAGCGCGAATAGATCTGCTTGGAGATTAGGTCCAGTATGTAATAAGTCGTTAAGCGAAGTGCCTGTATTTGTTTTAGCACTTGCATCTAGAACAATGCGAGTTTTTGTTGTCGTTTTATCTGGTCGAACAACAGCGTGATGCGGTATAAAATAACCTTCAGTTAAAGCGGCGGGTGCGTAAGGTATCTCCGAAAGATAACCTTTTTCTAAGTAGTCGACGATAACTTCGTTATATGATTGTCGTAAAGCGGGAAGAGCGTTAAACTTGCGTTCGAGTGCAGTCAGTCTACGCTGGGCGGCGATGAATGAGTTGCCTAAGGAGGTAGGATCACCCCTAAAAGGCAGCGAAACAACATAACGCCCACAAGGCATTCTTGTGACTGCAGATGAGTATAACTTTTCACATTCATGATTATCCGGACTTAAACTATCAACAGAAGGTACCTCCTCAAGTTCCCAAAATTTTGAAATGTTTTTATTTAGTTCGTTTACTAAAGGACCGAAGGACCAGACTATACTTTCAGAGTTTACAGGAGGTATATTACCCATGACAATATAGCCAAGCGTTGTCTCGAGAGCGTGAGGCAAGGAGCGAGCGGTGTCCAAAGAATCATTATGTGAAGTAGTAGCGGTGGGCGGCGGTAGCACTTTACCTCCGAGAAGAATATATGCGAATACCTGAGCGCCAAGAATTGCGTGAATTGTGTCGGGCGAGCCCCAGCACTCGTCAGCGAGTGGCAAGTCTACAAAATGATCCATAATTGACGTATGAACCGAGCGGGTAGGTAGCTGATCAGTTATATGATCGACTACAAGCAGCGTCAACTTATATTGAGCGTCCGAAACGCGCGATTGAATCGTAAGCGACACGTAACCTCTAATAGGCGCCGTGATTGAACCAACTGTTTTTAATGAAGAGTTGACAAGCGGTTGAATATCTAGCTTCAATTCATTACAGCATGCGAGCGTGATAAGATTATTTTGAGATGCACTATCTATCAAACATCTTATAGTAATGCGTTTACCGTTCTCCGTAGGAACGTATACTTTAGCAGTAGGTAAAACAGTCGTTATGTTATCTACTTGCAAGCGCGATTCATTACCTGAATGCAAAATGAGCGACTCGGAACATTTATTATTATCAAGCGCGGTGTGATTAGCGGTAGTTAAAATGTCCAATGTGTTCAAATCCGGTACTGATGTATGTGTATGCATACACATAGATTGCGAACATGTTGTTTGCAAACCATCAGCTACGCCGGAGCTAGTTGCTACGGGAGCAGCGGCTACGTAACTTACGGCGGGACGTATCGCAGCAGGGTGCCTATTCTCATAGCCTGCGTTTTGTCGCGAACTGTTATCGAAGTGTAATAACGAGTGATGTTTTTTGAAACACTGTTTACATGAGCTACGTGAACCACAATTCTTGAGTGAGAAGTGTTTTGTAGACAAACAATTTATACAACATTTACTATTTTTAATGTAGTAAAAGCGGTCTTGAACAGACATTTTCTTGAAAGCGGTGCATTCATATAAATGTATATGATCCGAGGTTTTACATAAACTACATGCGGGTTTACTAACAGTATCTGTGGTAACAGCAAATGTGTGCGAGACTTTCGGTGCCGAGTTATTACTCGACCGATTTCTAGAATTGACCCCCAAAGGGCGCGATTGCGAAATAGGCTGGTTGCTAGTAGTGCGTTCCAGCACTTTTATGCGGTGTCGTACAAAGTCTACAAGGTCAGTACTAGAAGGCATTTCCTTGTCGCGGACAAACAACTCAAAACTTTGCACTAATTGCGAGTCTATCTTTTTAAGAGCGAGATGCGTAAAGATGAAATCTGGTAAGTCATCGATTTCCAGCTGTTTTAATGCGGACCAAGACGCGTGAATTCGTTCAATAAAATTGTTTAATTGCGCGGCTGAATCGGAGGTAGGTTTTACGCCGAGTATGTTATTCAGGTATATCGACCCAAGAAATCTTTTATCTTGATATTTAGTTACTAACGAATTCCAAATCGTAGAATAGTTTCGTTCGGTACGATTCCCGAGAATACATTAAGCGCGGCTCCACTTAATTTGCCAACTAAATATTGAACGCGTTGTGCATCATTTAATTGCGGGTTGTCGTGTACATTTGTTTTGAAACTGTGATAGAAGAGCGGCCAAGATTCCGGTTCGCCAGAAAAGCTTAGAAGTTCCAAGCGTGGTAGACGACACGAGTAGGCATTTATCGAGCCTTGCTTATCAGCTGTTGCGGGAGCGCGGCGGCATTCCAATGATTGGCGCGTATTCTTTACAAATGCGAACAAAGTTTCAAATGCGCTCCAATTACTAAAGTTAGGTTGATAGTCGGGATCTTCTTCAAGTAATAACTCATTGTGTTGATCACATAAATTGTTAAAACTGTTATATAATGTCTCAATATTTGAAGAACCAGCCAAAAACTCTTGTTTACTTCTAGTATCAACGTCAGAGGGAAGTATTTTCTTTGCCGTATTATACAACGTATTAAGATGCGAGAATATTGCCTCTTTTTTAGCAACAACAATTTTTAATTTTGCTTCGAACGCCATTCTGGTACTTCTGAAGTGCGTGTATATCTAACTATAGTTTATTAAATGCGATAACAATAAAAGTGTATTATAAAGTTACGTTACTCAGTACAAATTGAGAACCTACTTCTTTTTAGAAGTCGGTTTAGAATGCGAGAAATGCGATGCGGGTGAACGACAAGTATTATTAACAAGTACGTAAGTAATCGAATTGCAGACGAATACTATTACGATTTGAGAACCTACTTCTTTTTAGAAGTCGGCTAAAATGCGAGAAATGCGGTGCGGGTGAACGACGAGTATTATTAACAAGTACGTTGGTAATCGGATTGCAGACGAATACAATACGATTTGAGAACCTACTTGTTTTTTGAAGTCGGCTAAAATGCGAGAAGTGCGGTGCGGGTGAACGACGAGTATTATTAACAAGTAGGTAGGTAAGCGGACTGCAGACGGTTCATATGCGGTAGGTATAAAACTTCACAAAATTTACCAATTATCAGAGAAACAAATGGATAAAAGTGTGAAGAAATGCGGTGATATGTATTATCTTATTGCGTAGTAATAGTTTATAAACTAAAATACAGTTATAAACGCGAATATATTAAGAATTGCCAAGAAAAGAAAAATATCAATTACAAGTGGGTAGGAGAATCTACCTTAAACTTGCGGATGGAAAATAAATCGAATAATTTGTTCCAGCGATAGCCTAGGAATTTAGATCTGGTTCTGTCCGGTTCGAATGGACCATCTTATGGTGCGGCGTAATGCGAAATTGCGGGACCAACTAATGTATTGATACTTTTCGTAAATAGAAAGATGAGCGTATTCACACCAAATAATAGGCAACAGAGAAGGTGCAATGTACTCACCGTTAAGCCGGCAATTCGTCCTCCAGATCTGACACCAGCAAGCAGTAAGCTAAGCAGCAGGCTAGAAGATGAAGCACTAGAAGTCTTTCACTTTTCGGGACTACACAATGAGATGATTAATGTCTAATTTGCGGTGATGAGAAGTAATAGCGGGAGATGGCGGACACCGACTGCTTTTTCCTCGGCAGTCTTCGAGAAAGATCGCCGTAACTTCGGCGATGCGCGAGCGCTGACAGGTCGTCTCTGTCTAACTCATTGACGACATAAAAGCACATACATTGCACCTAGATGGCGCTGCCTAAGCATTTAGTGTGAATGAAAACTGCGTAACCAATATTTGAAATATATATTTTTTATTTGTTATATGGAAATAATTGTGTCCGATTTCGCCTTTCGTTCTCTGGCAGACGATTTCAGGCACGATACAGATACACACCACCGAGTATAACTACAACTTTATTTTACGGGTTGTATAGAGGTGGTCATTCTTACCAGTCCTTGGCCGAGGCAGCGTGTGGGTATGCGAGGGTCAGACCCAGTACTGGTTCCGTCGCAGCATAGGGTTTGGCGCCCCTGCCCTTACTGGATACGCTGTCTCGCTTGCTTCGTAGCTACTCCAGTCTTCAGCCTGGAATTATCATACACAGCCAGATTTGGATTAATATCAAAAATCAAAATCGTTTATTCATATGGGCCCCAAAGAGGCACTCATGAAAGTTAATGACTCTACTGATACAATAGCTGGCGTCAATCTTAAGCACCTAAAAACGGCGTTCTTGTAAATTGTATCGTTTATATTGTGCCAGCGGTTGCATTCGACTTACTGTGGTGGTTTTTATTGTAATTGAGAGACCAGACGTGCATGTCTCTCGCCTGATGGTAGACATCACGCTTGCGCATTAAAGTGCAATACTACGCAACGTTTTTAACTTATATAGGTCAACCTCCTGCGCGCCAATGCAGTGCACTCTTCACCCTGAGATATTTGACGTTAAATCTCTCTAAGCCCTGTAATTTCACTGTCTACTCGTTTGAGAAAAAAAAATTATACGGTAAGACAAAACGACGGCGAATAGAACTACTGACGAAGGAGCTGAGTACATAAGCGAGGAGCTAATCGACATGATATAAGAACAGATTCTAAAGAAGCGAACATGGGTTAGAGAATGCATAGACGACAGATACGACATCTCAATGATTTTATTTAGGCCTTCACTTCTTCAATAGTCACTTTCAATATTCAAGTGTAAACTACATCGAGAACCAGAGACTTTAGCATCTATATAGTATCCTTTAAATTTTTTTTTCTATAAATGATTTGATTAATTGATTCATTAATTCATTGAATAACATATATTTTGTAGGGCGGTTATTTATACCTATTTATTCATAGGCTGTCTTCAAGCCTTGAGTGAATGTATGCAGAGCATGTTCCATCGTCAGCCGTATCGTAACTTCCCATCAAGTGAGATAGTGGTCAAAGTAGTCAAAGGCTTGCCTATCTAGCTTAAACAAATAATAAAATACTATACTAAGTTCGATGACTTGTGTCGTGGGTGCCGGAAACATTCAAATCATACCCAGAACCAGATACACAAATTTTCCTTTGGGAGAAAATTAGTGTTCCCGCCTGGAATCGAACCCGATACCGAACGCTTACCCAACTAAGCCAACAGGCAGTTCGATATATGGATATTCTTTTCTTTTTTACGGGGGCGTTATAGATCGAGCGAGCACGTATTGCGAGCGAAGCGTCTCCATTTCAGCTTGGGCAAAATAGCTTTCGTATGTCCGGCGGATATCCGGTTGTTCTCCTCTACTGGTCGCTTCCCTCAACCGATTCTCGTGAAATTTTCTGAGCGGGTTCAATAATTTTTTTTTTAAAACCTCGTACAAACTTGTAGGTATATGAGTAAAAGTTATGGTATTTTTATTGCTGAATGACATTATTATATGATCTAAAAATGTATGCCTTTCGCATTTTTTCCTTTATCTGTGCTATAAGACGTGGCTTCGTACCAAATTTCAAGATTTTGAGTTCACGGGAAGTACCCTGCAGGTTGGATTCCCTTGCGAGTGTCGAAAATATGCACGTATGTATCTTTTGATTGCGTTGGCTTAAAAGTTTGATTTTTTTCACAGCTCTAAGGGATAGTAGACCTGAGTATTTGATATGAATTTCAGCTTAATACCTCCACGCGTCCCTGAGAAAAAGGATCTTGACAGACAGACAGACGGACAGCAAAGTGAACCTATAAGGGTTTCGTTTTTTTCCTTTTGAGGTACGGAAACCTAAAAGTTGTCGATACAGTTCTAGATTTTTTTTTCAAAATTGCTGAGATATGTTGGTTAAAAACGTAAAAAACTTACTTTAGCCATTTCGAAAAATACGCGAGGTCTTCAGCTTACAGAGCATATAGTTTGTAAGTAATTGTTCACTTGCTACATAAACACACATACTCACGTCCGTGTGATCCTCAGTGCCGTAAGGGTACCGAGTGTTAAGGTCCGGCAAACCGCCTTCAGCGACGAGAGGCGTCACTTTACAAGCCACACTTCCACCAGAGGGAAGCGGCGTGCTTGCTCCAGTGTGAACCGATTGCTCCGATGACACATAACTGTGAAAAACATTCAGTAAGAATTTTAACGGCTGCAGCACAGTTTCGCTCAATCCTTTAAGCATTTAATACTAATTGCTCCAGCGACACGTAACTGTGAGAAACATTAAGTATAAGACTTCAACAGCTGCTGATTCAAACTCTTGCTTGTTCTTCTAAGCATTTAATATGAAATGATTGCTCTAATGACACGTAACTGAGAAAAAACGTTGCTCCGATGACAAGTTACTGTGAAAAACATTCAGTGAGACTTTAACATCTGCTGGTTCACACTATCTCGTTTGTGTGTGTTTTTGTGTGTTGAGTAGATGTAAGTGGATCCGGGATTTTATTGAAGTACTATCCCGGAATCAAATAATTCTAATACGTGTAGTGTGTTTGTGTGTGCAGCGTATTAAACGTAAGTGGACTCGGCATTTGACTAAAGTGTAATCCCGGACCCAATTAAGTCCAATGTGTTGAGTTTCGGTGAGCGTGAGAGCATGTTGTGTATGTATGTGTGTGTGTGTGTGTTTTCCGTGTACGCTGCTCACCGTTTAATAGGCGGCGTAGATTGCGCCGGCGAAGGCATCAGATGGTCAGGAGGGCGCGGCAAAGGGATCGGGGCGACACCCTGCGCCTGCCCGTGGATCTTGGCCAGGGCGTTCTGATCCCGCATCACGTAGCGGCGACACTTCAGTATCCCCAGGATGAAGAGGATCGCCAGGATCACCCCCGATAGGGCCATCAGAATCATCATGTAGTACGACGCTGAGTCGCCGTTCGCTACCTATAATACAACAATGTATATTATGATTTAATTTAGTAGGGTTGTCGATTTTGTAATTCTTTGTATTATATTTAACTCGTTATTATTTCGTGCTACCCAGAATTTTGATAATTATTAGTGTTACATACAAGAAGAAATACATGATTTCCCATTTGAGATATGAATATGAATGGACCAAAAACTCTTTTACTTAAATTTGACATGTTTTCGATTTGTTTTACACATATAAATATTATGATAATATATTGTTATACAAGAGAAAATGTACTCACAGGCACTCCTTCATGGCTCTCCGGGTCATTGGGTCCCGGCAGATTCTTCTTTTGACTTTTCCCTATAAATATCTTCACTTCACTCATAGCCGGTTGAAACATGGGCGCCGCTAGTAAGAACTTAAAGCTGTCCGTGTACCCATTCAAAGAACTTATCTTCTTTTTCGCCACATAGTATATAACACCTGCCTTTATGTCCTCGTGGGTAAAGTAAGCTACCTCTCTTTCCCGCGCGCTAGTTTTCTCACCAGAACTTCGAATAATTTTCTTTATCACTCCGTATTTGGGCTTTCTAAGCAAAGTGTATACTGGATCACTCACGGACATATTGGCAAGCTCAGTAGCGTCCATTATGTTAAGCGTTATTTTAGTTTTATCCGAATCTACCTTCAAATCTGCTAAATTCATTAGAGGTTGCACTGTCACTTCTATAGTGAAAGGAGCTGTGCCATTTGCGTTGCTATCAGGGACGTATGCTATCAATTCGAAACTGTCGTTGGCGGTTGTTGTATCGTTCGGCACGTACTTCACAACTTTTTCCATCAAATTTTTGTGTGAAAAGTGTGTGACGGGGTTTTGACCGACGTAAATCATCCCATGCGTCGGTTGACGCGTTATGTTGTACCAAACTTTGGTATTCAGAGCGTTTGTCTCCACGTATATCTGATCTGTAGTCACTTTGGCGACATTGAACCCTTGTTTTAAATATATCGGATGGGATGACGTCGCATTTAATATAACAGGTATGACGTCAATGGTAAAAAATGTGTAAGTGGGTTTGAATTGACCATCCCATACCCTGAAGTAGAACGTAGCAGTACGCATCATCCCTGAATGTTCATATATAACCCTACCGTTGTTTACATCGTCTTGAGTGAACTTATTTATCGATTGCGCTTCATCTATAGTTTGATTCTTATCGTGCAAGACCATTCTACCTTGAGAAGGGCTACTAATAATATCGTACACAATCCCTGAAGGCGCCGTGTCCGCATCTTCCGTAAGTAAATCGGTTTTGGTTATTGTATAGTTCTCTCCTTGCACAACTTGTATCTGAGGGGCGTCGGTAAGGAGTCTGAAAGGTTGATCGTTGACTGGAGTTATGTGGATCGGTATCGTGACATTGCAGAGCAGGACATAATCGGGTAGTAGGAAGATAGCCATTTCGATTTTATCATGTAGCGTGTCTGAATCGTCATGTTCATAGTTCACCACACCGCTTTCTAGCTGCGATTGAGTCAGAGATGACAGAAAAGGTTTTAATTCTCCATGTAACGGATGCGACCATTGCGCTTCAATCTGCGGCTGCCTCACGCCCGACTGACTTTCCAAATACCCGATCACATTGCTCACGTTCACTCTGACGGGTACTTTACCGCCTTCCTGAACCTTAATCTGTGGTATGTGAACATAGTTAGCGAGCCCGCCGGATGACACAGAAATATCAATGTTAAAAACTTGGTCCGTGAGAGGTTTGGCAAAGGGAGCCACTACGGTGAAGACGAAGGAATCATTGGTATGAAGATCGGAGAACGGATGCGTGTGTTCGTAATACACTCTGGATTTGTTCACGTCATGCTGAGTGAACTGTTTCGCGGACTTGTGATAGTTCTCTCCGTTCATCACTATCAATCTCCCGAGAGTAGGAGCACGTTCTACTTTATACACTATATTTCTTGTGTAGTCTGAGCACTTTGCCATTAGTATGTTATTAGTCAGAGTTTCTCGCATTAATGGGAAAACGCGCAAGTTTCGTTTCGTAGTTATTTTGAGGGAGACGGATTTGGTTGATATCAAGAAGGTGATTTTGGACAGTTCGTAAAGGCCGTCGGTGACGTTGAAGATCATTTTGCCCTTCGTACCATCTGGAAGGGGAACACGTGTCGAATGTTATTCTGGTTTCAGTAAAATCATGTTAAAATTGACATATTATTTTATTTACTCAAATGACAAACACTTTACGTGTACAAAAACACGTATGCAGTCTTAGAACTAGTGGCAAAACCCTTGGGTCGGAATTCGGAATACCTTTGGGTCCGATTTTCATTTAGTTTTTTTTATCAAACAAAAAACTAAATCAAAACCGGTTCACCCATTAGGCAGCTACGATGCCACAGATACACGCGTTAAAATTATCACAACCCTCCGTTTGCGTCAGAAGTTAATTTAGAAAGCCTAGTCTATAAACATTTTAATATCTATATTTCTAGGTTACTCGCTAACGGTAGAATATAATAAACATATCTTAACCAAAAATGAATACTTTAGAGTACGAATTGTTACTAAAATTTTATTATATGCTGGTTCAATGTTTTGTTCCGCCAATGCAGTAACAAGTGAAGTGTTTAATCGTTGACAAATCTGCAAAACTATTATTATATTTGTGAGAATACACAAATATTTCAAACCTTGTACTGATTTACACCACAATTTACAAGAACCTTTAACTTCAACTGTTTACCCACAGGTATACTACCTATACACACCCATACACTACACACCTATACACTATGTACTATACACTATGTACTATACACATATAGTGAGGCTCTATAAGTACAATCTGTAGTAGAACAAAATATACTTACTAGTGTGTACGAAAATTACGTTTCCCTTGTCAATATCGGCCTGCGTAAAATGGTTAACGGGAATCTCGAGGTTGCCTTTCATAGCCATGTACCCAGACATAATGTCTACCACTATGATAGTGACGTTTTCCAGGGGAGTGTCGATATCATTCACGTCTGTAACAATGAAAAAAGAAATTATGTCAGCGACCAAAACCATTGGCTATTAAGGATTAAGGATTTATTAAGGAGTTGAGATGAGTTGGATGCTGCCAGGATGAAATTCACGAAATGGTGACCGTTCATAATATTTTGCATATCATGATGCATACGTATTTTT
Organism: Lomographa bimaculata; assembly: GCA_948107665.1. NCBI lineage: Eukaryota > Metazoa > Arthropoda > Insecta > Lepidoptera > Geometridae > Lomographa > Lomographa bimaculata. The sequence goes on along the minus strand of OX403584.1, from coordinate 22,581,752 downwards.
AATCTTGATCCAAATCGGATTAGGTTAAATGTTTTAGCATATAATATATATTTTTTATTTAATTATGAGATGAAACTAGCACGTCGCTAGCCGGCTGTTATACAAACAAACGCATACACAATCACAGCCATTCATATATGCATCAAGTCCTCCGTGGACAGCTAAATTGTGTGTAAGAATTTATAAATATGCTGATGGTTTCCACAGCTGCTCTGGGCCTGACTCGGATGAGCAGGTTGAAGGGACATACTTGTATCATGCAGATGCTTTTCACAGCTTCTCCTTGGAGAAATGCTCGATAAGCGAGCATTTGACTGCAATATCACCTGATAGAAAGCGATGATGTAGCCGAAGATGTAGCATGCTTGCCTAGAAGATACCTATTCACTCTTCACTTCAGGGAACTAAGACGAGAGCAATGAGTTCCACTCGTTCGCTGGATGATAAGCGTAGAAGCTGATCCGGGCTTTACTCCGATTAGTGTAATGATGATACATACTTGTCTTTGAAACCTTGGACGTCCTTAAACAGGGTGGAACTTTGTTTGAAAAGCTTCGACCAATCAAACATGTGAGTATTGGAATGGGTCATAATCATAATACTTACATAGTTCATTTCTCGTAAGCGCGAAAGTGCCTCCCTCCCAAACGCAGAGCCCTGTATTCGCAGCTACGATGGGCGTCTCATCGTTCACCGGCACGACGTTGACTCTCACGTCAAACGCGCAGCTCTGCTTATTGTTTTCAGTGAGAGCAATGAGCTTAAAAACGTCGCTTGTTACTTCTGATCCGTCGTTTTCGTACTGGAAAAATAATTTTAACATTATATATGGGAACCATAACGATGACATCAAACGACTCGGAGGCCAGGATTGGATGGTTCGGGCACAAGAGCGCCAGGAATGGAGACTAGGAGAAGAGGCCTATATCTAAGAATGAATCACGAGAAGGTCTTTATTATAATCCTACTAATATTATAAATCCGAAAGTTTGTGTGTAAGTGTGTAAGTGTGTAAGTATGTTTGTTCCCTCTTCACGCTTTAACGGCTGAACGGATTTAGATGAAATTTTGAATGTACATAGATTATACCTAGGATTAACACATAGGCTACTTTTTAACTTGATAATAGCGGGCGAAGCCGCGGGGCACGGCTAGTAATTGATAAACGTAGAATGCAGACATTTTTACACATTATTATTTACTATGATAGAATTCATAGGTACTTTAAATGTTCGCTTTTCGAACGCATACGCACGCACGCGCGTGATCAGCCGCGACTACACTACAAGTAGTGAAAGAAAAAAGCTTCACCACCAAAACAGAGCTTCCACACTTGTTTTTCTGCTGACTAAAACAAAGGATGACACTATGTTTTGTTGGTTACCTTGTTTTCGGACATTATCATTAAAAATACTCTTTCCTCTCACTAGCATAAAAAACAGCGGTAACAATGTAATTTCCATGAGAGGTAAATATGTACAGAATATAATAATTAGACTGCAATGGAGACCCTTCTGTACTCCCATTCGCTAGTATCCCATACAGACGTAAGGTGTTAAGTCTCAAATGCCTAGTATTTTCACTGCTGTATTTTCACAGCCGGAACCAGTCCTGCTAGTGCAGTGCTGTTATTCAACTACAAGGCGAAGGTGTTGATACCGCCTCAGACTTCCCTGAGTCTAACACATCGTTAGTTGACGGAATCTCATCTCTCCGGCATTAAATGTTCCAAATGAAGGAGTGCAGCTCACTGCCGAGTCTTTGTTCCCGAAAGGTATATAATTTATTAGCCTTTAAGTCTTAAGTAAACCGGTATCTTCTAGGTAAGGATGCTACAACATCGCTTTCTACCACATGATATAGCCGTCAAATGCGTGCCTTATATACATTAAAGAATAGAATAGAGGCTCACCTGTATATTTCCAGAATTGAGTTTCAACACCGGCAACAAGTTAAGTTCCTGATCTCCCAACACAATCTTCCCGTACCTTGGTTTTTCCATCACCTTATACGAGACTATCTTCCCTCTATAATACTCGGTTTCCGTCTTGAACAAATCTGGGCGAATACTGGCCGATTTCCCTTCAACCACTGTGAGGTTCGCGGCTGACACGTAGAAATGTTCAGGTATAATAATTATAGACAATTCGACGTCGCGTAACCAGACTATGCCGTTCGTAACGTCCATGCGTATTCTGTCTCTCGTTCGGTTTACTCCGGCCTGTACGTAAACGAGCCGATTGGCGTTTATGATCGACTGGTCGAACACTTTAGTGTGAACCGGCTCTTCGTTGTAATTCTCGAGTTCTAAAGCCCCGGGAGTGGTGACGATTTCGAGCCAACCATGATAGGGCCCTTCGGTGAGTTTGAACACGATGTTTGATGGCTCGATTTGCGTATGCATCACCTGGAAATAACGCCACACTAAATATATCACAATAAATACTAATAAAAAACATATTATTTATGTACCTATTACGTTGCGATTCATATATTGTAAAATAGATTTTGACATTGACAGTTCATTACAAAGACAGTAGCAACGTTACGATAATAATTCTTTAAGGTATGGAATTGCTGGGGAGTAAATAAAAGAAAAGAATTTCTCTTCAAGCAATATTTAGTAAAGTAATTAGATAAATGTTAGTGTCGTGACAAAAGTTTTGACTTAAAGTGTAGCAACGCTACATATTATAAATCTGAAATTGTGTGTTAGTCTATGTCTGTTTTCTCTTCACACGTAACGGTTTCGGATTTGGATGAATTTGGAATGTACATAGATTATACCCGTTTACAGATGGCTACTTAAGAAATGTGTTTGACCATGCGGGAGCATGTTATGACCATTTTGGGGGTATATTTGTGAAATATTTTTTTAATACTGGTACCCCTAACTTAGACTTCGCGCGTACATTTTGCCTAATAGAGAAAAACTTTTGAGCTTAATATCTTATAACTTTATTTCTTAATAATGTTTACTTTTTATATTTGTTGTTCAAGTACAAAACGGTTTATTTTATTATTATTCAAGATAGGTAAACTTATGACCACTATTTCACCTGATGGTAAGCGACGATTTGGTCGACGATGGAGAAAGCTACTTAATGTGATGGATGTTATACTTAAATTTAAGCTGTGTAATGTGTAGTCTTTTTTTTGAGAAAAGCCCCGGATCAAAATATGTCGAAAACAATGACTGATCGAACGAAGCGAAATCTCTAAGTTGACTTGGATGGTTAAGCTCTTTGTCGTCCGTCCGTAGGTCAGAGGCATTTAGCGTCTAAGCCATAGCAATTCACATTACAAGACAATCAACCATATAGAACCAGAAACGAAACCTCCCATGGGAGGCACATTGTGGTCCTGCCAGAAATCAGACCAAGGAATCACAGCGCATAAGGCAGAGATGCGCCTACTGCGCCAACTGTGGCGTCAAATCCATTCTAGGCAAAGCGTTATTTCATTTTTTTATACCACAACATAAATTTTACCGCCTTCGCCAACTCATTTCCTGGTAAGTGGCGATGTGACTAAATATTTAAAGAGCTAGAGATAACTTATTAATAGCTGAGATAGTGGTAAAAAAAGTAATAAATAAAACATTATTATATGAATACCTCCAATATATCTTTGGTAATATTAACACTGGTAGACTCTTCCACAACAAGTGGCCGGTTTGTGGTCACCTTTAATGGCTCCCAGTAGCTTGAAGGGAATATCTTGATAGAGTAAACACCCTCCCCCCAAGTATCGAGGCACATGACCTTGAATCTGGAAGAAAAAATGACACACATTGATGAAACATTAGCACACGGTGATCATTTCGGTCTTCAACTTACTCAAGACGGCGTCTAAGAAAATTTAGTTGAATTTTATGTCCGCAACAACTTCTTCTTCGTCTATGGTCCAAAATGTCGTTACTGTATTTTTTTATTTTTTAATCAGATGTCCTATGCTGCTCTACATTTGACGCCATATTTTGACTATTTATGTGCTACAACATACGATCTATAATCGGTTGTGCTGAGAATCGTGCTTGGATCGAAGCGCAGCCTGTTCTTAATAGGCTAGATGCCTAAAATATTATATTTAGTCCATCAATTACATTATCAAAAAATTTTGGACACGTGTTTTTTCTTATGTCAATTAAACATAAAATGACGATGTTATAGTGCGTTGAAATTCCGTGTAACGTCACGCCTCAGTACACTTTCTACTGAGGAGTGAAGTCACGGACCCTACGCTCTTTATCTTTGTCAATTTCTATTGATTTGTATTTTGCACAGCAATTAAGTCACGCTGTGCAACGAGGTAACGCAGCCAGCATTTTGGGCACACTGCCGACCAATGTCTTTTTGTATTAGGTAAGTATTTTAGTTAAATCTGTATTTTGAATAATCATGAATGTATTGACCTCAAATAAAATTTCTTTGATTTGTTATATAAAAAATACATGACCAGTATTTTTGGATAACTTAACTGGAGAACTAAATAGTACACTTTGTTTCCCAAGCATCATCCCTATTCAGTATTATTATTTCTTATAATTTGACGCCCATTTAGACCAGGAGACGGCCCATTGTACCTATATTTATAAGTTTCTCTGTAAGCTGTATTTATCTTTTAGTATAAATAAAGAGTTATTATATTGTATTGTATAAGGACAAATATTTGCACAATTATCTAGGCTCCAACTCAAGCGTGTTCACCTCCCAAGACCATTTTATCACCTACCAAAGGTGAGATAGTGGGCTAACTCTAACAAAGATGAAAATCACATACCTGAACTGGTCTGTAGGTGTCTTTGGTTCGCGGTGTCTATAAGCTACTCTGCCGGCCGCGACGTCCAGTTGAGTAAAGGTGTAAGCGCCTTGACCTTCGCCTACTTCTATCGAGCCATGTTTGGGCTCCAATGTCACCTCGTAACGGATGTCCTCTTCTAAGCAATTCATGTTTGTATCTGCCTGTAAATGAACAATAGAGAACATGCATTATTTTTATTAACTGTTAAAGTTAATACATTGTCGAAAATAATTTTTCATTAAAAAAAGCAGAACATTACAAAATAAATTTTCGAAAATGCAAACAGATTCGAAAAACTTTGAACAAAGCCATGTTGACGTTTTTTTCTCGGCGTTAAAAATATTTGCTTTAGATCTTAGCCAACACAAATACAATTTGAACACGAACTGTGTTAAGGATCGGCTTCGCCATGTCACGGCTAAGATCGTTCTCCCGCTGTCTATAGTATATATCTCTGGATCATAACCTTATAAGCAAGCTCCCTAAAAATTGTGATATTTTGCAATTATATGCTTAGTCTATTTTTCTATCCTCTATTTACCAGTTACACTATTAAAAGAGTTTCAGTCGATAGATTTCACCGAAAATGATGCCTCGATATATTTTGGATTTTTCGTTGAATTGGCTTTAGTCTTATGCGGTAAATAAATACTAACAGTTAGATAACATAGTACTTTGTTGTGATTAGCCTAAATTTAAATTCATTACTGACTTTTCGAGAATTTTATGAATATCTTTAAGAATCGAAGCATGACACGTACAACTGTACGAAAGGTTAAGGTTAAGCTTGCTTTACCGCCATATTTTGCCTCCGCCAATCGCGGGGCGTTATACATGTACTACGGCATACGCTATAAAATCGCCTGAGATGACAATCGCGCTCATAAGGTAAGATCTATATCCAGCTTCTTTCTGTATTTATCTGTATAAAAACTGTTTAAAAGATTTTTCTACTTGTGGGTAGATTCATGGTCAAGTTTACTGTGAATTAGAAGAATCTATCGTAGCTCTACGGTAAAGAGTGGTAAGATAAAAAATGCCATGCCGATAACAAATATACGTGAAACATTAGAAATTTTACCTGCATATCTCTCGCATTAATAACAACGGCCTTCCCATTTTCAACTATAGATCCATTACTGGGATACATCCTTATAAAAGGCGGCGACGCTTGAATCTCCAAATTGCCATTCACGTCGAAAAGTCCATCCGATATCCAAAACGCCATCTTACCATATTCTTTACCCTGATGCTTGAATAGAACCAAGTTTTTATTGATGTCATCTTGAGAAAACTGCGCGATTTGCTGCGAAGGATTGTCCGCTCTGAAGATACCTCCATTTGGGGGATCTTTGGTATTCATTTGCACCTTGTAGATGATATTAGAAGGTTTAGTGTCTAAATCCACGTCTGTGTAACTCAGATCTCTAGCGGTTATAAGCCGAGCCCCGCCGTGTACTATGTGAAATACATTATCGTTCGCTCTTACAGGGCTGTTATCGTTATTCAATATAATATCTATATGAAACACTCCAACGTATTGAAAGTCTTCTGGTTCCGGGCTCAAAGCCATAAAATGGAAGGAATCGTGGCGGCTCTCAGAATTATCGTGCGCGTAATAAACTCGATCCGAATTTAGTTCCTGTAGTTTGAAATATGTAGTGTTGTCTCTAATAACTTTCAAGTCTTCATTGGTGACTTCAATCTTGCCGTGCTTGGGTAGATGCGTTATATTAAAGATTAGATTAGTGACCGTGTCGGTGCGTAGGTTCAAATGCGTTGCCGGTATGACCATTCTAGATCCTTCCATGACTTGCAAACGTTCCAGAGTGGTTTGAACACGATTCGGCGAGTGTTCCGACGGATACGATCCCGGAGTGTGCTTTATCGTCATCACTCCTGTTATATTATCGCATTCTGTGGCCCCGACTATGAAAGAAAACTCATCTTGTATGTGAGAATATGCTCGCCTGTGCAATCTGTACCATAACTGATCATTGTCTATGTTTTGCTGAGTGAAAGTACTGTGCATTTGTAAGTGGCGTTTCCCCGATGAAAGATGCAGTATACCATATCTGGGCGGTCTTATGATCGTGAAAGATATCCTGTCCGCCTGTAGGGCGAGCGGTTTAGTTTTGAATTGTAGATGCTGTGACGATATGAAGGCTTCCCGAGTGTTGTTCAGGACTAGTTCCTCGTTGACGGATTGATACACTTCTAGTTTGATGAATGTTAGTCGAAAGTCGTATAGTGTGTTCGTTCGTATGGAGCCGACGGAGGCTTTAAACTGGAATACAAGGAATGGTAATTAAAAAGCATCCTAAACATCAAAATATATTCATAATTTGCGGAGAAATCGCGTAACATACATACAAAAAAATATACAGTCGAATTGTAAACCTCTTTTTTGAAGTGGGTTGAAAATAATTTAAAACTTTTGAAAGTTTATTAAGGTCCGGTTTAACAATCCTCAGATTAACAGACATACAGCATTTATTCTAATAATAATAAAAATCAATATTTCTATAGCTGGATAGACTTTGTTTGACTAATAAGTCTACTATCAGACGAATAACTGTATCCGCTCCTTCGATGGTTAGATAAGCCGATATTTATTTGATTTTGACGCGACATATCACGCATGTAAGGCAATTCACACACACGCGTGTAAACCAACGCCAAATGAGTGAAAAATCGCGCTCTCTCTCTAAAATCTGCAACTTTTTGTAAATGTATCTCATTACCTCGAGATAAGTGTGAAGATTGTTACAAAACAAACTACAGATTACTTTCTGATAGTTAACAAACATATAATTGAATAATTGAAACGAAAGCAAAGCTTAAAAAACCGACTTCATCGCTAATATTTCGCTTTTGGCTGGACCGATTTCGATAAAATTTATATGGAACCACCTCTGAAGTATACTCTACCAAACAAAAAAATCATCAAAATCGATTCAGAATTGGCGGAGACATCGCGTAACATACATATAAAAAAAAACCCCTACAGTCGAATTGAGAAAATCTTTTTTGAAGTCGGTTGAAAAAAATTTACTTTGTTCGGTACAAAATTGGACAGATAAATTTGCTGGTTTGATTAACTGACTATTTGTCTAAGGATTAGCTATTAATACATAACATAACATAAACATCCGGCATTGTACCATCGTTAAGCGATTGAAGTCCACACTTATTATGCGTACCGCTAAGAAATGGAATTCCTTGCCCGAGTCTGTGTTTCAGTATAATGAACTGGTATCTTTTAGACAAACAAGCTTCATCGTCGATCTCATCGTCACTTAACATCAGGTGAGACAGTGTTCCTGAATAAAAAAACACACTTTCACACTCACAGCCTCAAACTAAGTTCGTTGACGTGTGTTGTGGGTGCCGGAAACATTCACAATACACACACACAATCACATCCAAAACCAGAAAAACAAATTTCCCTTGTTGAGAAAACTTGTGTTTCCACCGGAAATGGAACCCGATACTCCTGAACGCGAACTAAACAACTAAGCCGACGGGCAGTTCAATATAGTATTGATTCATATAATCCAATACATATCTCCTAAAAGAAAAGGAGGACTGGTAGGCAATTTATATTAAATCCTCCTATGTACACAGTATTTGTGCTGAATAAATTGAAGTTCTAAATTGGTTCTACGAAGATTTTATTTAGAGGTTTGCGTAGAAAATTTACCTTTTAATTTAAAAAATGTACAGTTCTAAATAAATAATATATTTACTCACTTTGAACTCATCGTGCGAGGGATTTCCGAGCAAATGCATGTATCGAACACGTCCAAAAGTGACCATTTCACTGGTAAACGAGTCGACCGTCTGCCAAGTACTATCGAGCACTCGTAGTCTCTCCACGACGCCGAACTGCGGCGGCTTTACTATGTCGTATCTGTAAGCAATTAATAATATAAACACTTTATAGAACACCTTAGCAAATACATGACAAGGAATAGTAATCTAGAAAATAAGTGCAACAACAGGCGGTCTTAAATACTCAAATACTCATTTATTGATAAACATTGTTTACACGTCTTATAGTTATATTTTTACAATTGTAATATGAGTAGGATTTGTATAAATCATTAAATTATTAAAATTAATGTCAGAACAATAAAAATATAATAAAAAATTATATAAAAATAAAAAATATGTCATACCACAGTGTGCTTTATATTAACAATTATCAACTAATAATGAATTATGGTCACTTAAACACTAGATATGAATTCATCATAAGAGTAGAACGTTTGCTCGATTAGCCAGCGCTTTAGTCTCACTTTAAAGCATGCCATGCTCGTAGCGGATACAATTGTTTCGGGCAGCTTATTGTATACGGTTGGGCCCATCACGTGAGTTAGCTTAGTGGATTTGGCAAGAGTGCGCGATATTCCTACTAGTTTATTAGCACGACGCGTATTAAAATTGTGGATGTCACTGTGTTTTTTGTATATTCGCCCTCACATAAACAGCTACCTGAAATATAACAATGGCTGGCAGAGTTAAGATCCCGAGTTTTTTGAAATGAGGTCTCACTGAGGTTTGCTGTGATACTCTGACTATTGCTCTGACGGCGCGTTTCTGCAAACGGAAGGCGCGTTCCCAGTCAGAACTGCGCCCCCACAGCTCTGCACCGTACTGGAGGTATCGCTAAGAGATATCTTCCAGACAAGGAGAGGAGAGGAGTAAAGCAATGAAATTAGACGTCGGTGTTTTGTATAAATATAATAATATAGAAAATACAATAAACATACAATAATATACCTAAATTATGATATAGAATACATAAACATAAAACATAACTATTATACATATTTGCGTGACGAATAGAATGTTCACCTTCAAATTATGACAACAAAGTAGATTTGTATTATTTTTAACCTGCAAGGTAATGTATTTTGACGGAGTCTTTAAATATTGCCAATGATTGAGCTCTTTTATTTTCAATAGGAAGCTTATTCCACAGTCGAACAGCTTCGACAGTGAAGGAGCTGTCATAGAATGTGGTTGTATGTAAGGGAATTTAAGCTTAAGATTCTCTGACGACCTTAATTATAGAGAATTAGATGAGTAGAGGTAGCGAGGAGAAGAGGGGTTAAAAATAATATTGTAAAGTAAAGACAGGATATGAGCATATCGGCGAGCACGGATATATATGGAACGAATTATACATAGTTTTATTTCTCGCTTTTAATCGTTTTAATTGCTTTCAAACCCTCGAAGCGTTTCAAGTACTGCGAAGGAGTGGAACTCATTGCCCTCGTCTTTGTTCCCCAAACGGTATAATCTGGAAGTCTTCAAGTCAAGAGTGAATAGGTATCTTCTAGGCAAGCATGCTATATCTTCGGCTATATTGTTTTTTACGTTATAATAATCAGAAATGAAATGTAATTTTTCGTTGTTTATGTGTGCTATTGTGTAATTTAAATACTAATCATATTAGTGATCGACCACTAAACAATTTACATACTATTTTATGCAGATTTAACTTAATTACATGTTCATACTACAGTAATATTGTGAACAAGGAAAAAGGATGTAGGTAGATAGATAGAGAGATAGATAACTCTTTATTGTACACCAGAAATAGAGGAAAATATATTAAAGACATTGAAACTAACTTAGGCTAGTATAATGGGCGGTCTCATCGCTTAAAGCAATCTCTTCCAGACTTGGAATGGAGAGGAGATAGCAAAAATGTATTGGGACTCGGTGTACCACATAGTTACGCAAACTTTATAATAATGGATTAAGATAGTAAACAAAATAATTACTATTCATATACTAAATAAATAAGTACATACATAATATATCATATTCATTATATACATATTATAACAACAATAGAATAAATACATAAACAAAAATTTACATACAATAAATATAACATACAAACATACATACATACAAAACATATAAACTTGATTAATGAGCTGATATTTATATTTGAATACCGCTTTGAGCTAAGTAATGTTTCTTGACTCTCTCTTTGAAAACACATAGTGATGGCGAGTGCCGGATGCTGACTGGTATACTGTTCCAAAGGCGAACAGCCTGCACCGTGAACGATTCATCGTAAAAAGAAGTAGTGTGAGAAGGCATCATTATTATATAACGATAAGTAAGTACAAATATAAATCTGTTATTTGGAAAAGACAAAGTTATAGGATTACTCATTGTACATATTTTATAAGTTGATGTTTGTTGTAACTATCTTTCGGAGTCAGTAAAAAGAGTTCAAGGAAGCACGATAAAAAATGGAGGTAATTGAAGAATATTGCTTTGATGGCACGTTTTATAGTGCAGCAGTAGTGATTAATATGTAGTATACTCAAAATGGTTCAGTAAAAGTAATTTGAATTGACTTGTAAATTTACATTTCACGAATAAAATGATGATTGAATAAAAAGTTAGTATAAAAAAGTAAGTTATAAAAAGTTGTATTTATGTCTATTATTATGTATTAATGTATATGTATAGATAGGTATCTAAGTAAGTTGTATTTATATCTATTAGTATGTTTTTACACCACCGACCTCATTATATAAAATTATCCCTCTCTCCGTCCAAAGGTTGACTGGAAGAGATCGCTTTTAGCGATAAGTCCGCCCAATGTACTTAAGTTTTTTTAAGATTACCCCTGTAACTGGTGTACAATAAAGAATTTTCTATTCTATTCTATTCTATTGATTATTAAGTCCAAAAGTGTCATACTTGATGATGGGAACGATACCCACTGGTAGTGGGCTTGAGCACTTGAGTTACCTATAAGCTCGATGTCTTGTAGGTAACTTAGTCCTTTGCTGTATATAGTTTTAGTTTAGTTAAAGGAAATATAGGCAATTGGCCTGAAGATTCTATATTTACCAATCGTACAATACTTACTTGACAGGCACATTTGTTTCGTCAGCATTTGTGGTAAAGGTGAGGTTATCAGCGGCTATGATCGCGTAAGAGTTGTGGACGAGTAGAAGACCGGTGTTGTTCACCAAACGTACTTGCAGTGGCACTATAGAGATGCGCAGGACGCCTTGCGCACTCGTCTCTATGCCATCCGACACCTAAAACGTTACATTGCTGGTAATAATAATTAAACGCAAGCAAAGTTAAAAAAAAACCGACTTCACCGCTTTATCTTAGGAACTTTGATCAGATTAGGTATACTAAGACTAAACACACATTATTGACGATATCTTAAGAACTACAAATCAGATCTTGATCAAATTTAAATGGGACCAATTGGAAAGCAAACTAATACAAACAAAAAAATATTCGAAATCGTTTCACGTGGAACGCAGACATGAGATAAACACACATAAAAAGAAAAAAAATTACAGTCAACTTGAGTACCTCCTCGTTTTTTGTAAAGTCGGTAGAAAAAAACCATCAAAGCATTACATTTCTTACTAAAATACATATTTGATAATGCTATCAGGTTCGGTAAATTTTTAACGCGGCTACTTTGAGGTTCTCTCTGTGACGTCCACAATCATGGCTGCCGTAAAGGAAAGTAGTTCCGGCTTGAAAAGCCAGTCGCCAATGTAATTACTCATCATATGACACTTGTGAGAAGGACGCATTGCAGTGCCACGAAAGCCAGTGATCTAATAATGTACGGATCAGCTGGTGCTCCTATCATTTGTCGGATGACTTGCTTGTTCTTTTTTTTTTACTTTTTGAAGTGAAACTTCTTTTCTCAACTCAAAAAGGTTACGTATCAGAATTCAAACTTTTTGTGTGACGAAAAGTGGTGGTGGTAAGCACTGTGATAAATAATTAAAATGTTTCCCTGTAATACAAAAGTTTCACTTCTATCGTGTGTGTTTACGACACACCCTGTTAATCTGGCAAGTGTTTGTTTCACTAATAAGTGATGATGTGGTCAAGGATGACGTTAGGCCTATATAATGACCTGCTCTCAAGAACAGCAGCATCATAAAGTAACCTGGGATTACCTGCAAAGACAGCCGTAACGAAGTCTTGTTCATCTGTTTATCTCCCGTGGATCCGTGTACATAAGATATAATACCCGAATCGATGTCTTGTTGAGTGAAGGAATCGACCGGCTGCCCAAGCATCTCTATGTGGCCCCTGGACATAAGAAACATAACAGTTGATTACAGCGGTCTAAAGAGCTAGATGATAGTGTTACGCACATCGAAAGATCTAGAAGGAAGCTTTAGAAACAAAAACTATTATTTGAGCGGTGGAACCGCTCTTTATTTTAACGGCGCGGCTTTGTTTTTTTGCGCGTATAAGCTTGTTTTATTCACAAGCGCAACTCATACGATCGTTGATGTGCTTATATATATCGTTATACGCTCGTATAATCCATCTTGATACTACTACGCTAGAATGAGCCCGTGAACGCGTGTCCGGTTTTTGGAAGCGAAATGTAGCGCGCGTGTAAGCGTGTATACGCGCGTAAACGACCGTATACGCGAAAAAAAGACGCAGAAAAAAACTCTAGTCTGAAACCTCCCAAACCTACTTGTCGTTTTATTAGGGCAATTTTTTTTTTCATTTTGGCTTCGCAATCTTTTGCATTTAGCCAGTGTCAAGCAAAAAGAACATATTTCAAGTGTATAGTCCTAGTCACAAGTCACAGTCAAAGTGAGTAAAAGAGTCAAGGTCCGATCATAATCAAGTCATGCCCTAGAAAACTCGTATAGACTAGAACTTCTATTGGAGTTTTGGAGCGAAGGCGAAAATCACGTTATTCAACTTGGTATCATTTGCCTACACTTATGCACGTTTACTAAGTAATACCGGTTAATAGTCAACCATTATTACACATTAAGAGTCGAAGAATCACAGGTTTTAGAAAATTATACATAATCAACAACTTAACGCCATTTTTTCACTTTCGCGGCACTCCGGCCGCCTCTTTTACATCGAAGATTTATTTATATCTTACTAGAATTGACGAATTAAATCGCGTCTAGGTTAGGCACCGGTTATAAGTGAAACGGCGATGCGACCGAAGATGGTCAGTTCAGTTTGAGCTTTCGTAAGCGATACATTACGATACTGCTATAAGAGGTCGTAGTAAGGCTCCAGTTCTCTTACCCATTAGCCTCGACTTTTCCATGAAGAACCGTGTAAAGAAGGTCCTCCGGCGAAGTATCCGGGTCCTCTGCTTTCAATATATCCGATGTTATCACTTTCCGTGTGCCCTGTAACATCATGAATATATATGTGTCTAAATTGCAAAGTAGTAATTAATTCACAATAGTAATTATTAATCCAATTTAGATGAGATATTGAGCAAACTTTTATTAGTGATAAAATACGAGTATATTTAAAAAAAATTACGCAAGCAAAGAAAAAAATCTATTTCACCGCTATCTCCTAACCTTTGATCAGATTTTGTACATGTTGTATGAGGACTCTATGAGGCAACTTAACACCATACCCTGTAATTTTCTAAATTGGTCCAGCCGTTATCGAGTATTCGCGTAACAAACATACAATCGAATTCAGATCCTACACCCTTTTGTAGTCGGTTAAAAAAGTAAAAAATATGATTAGTAATATAAACGCTTAAACGTTTTAACATAACATAAACGCTTTCACATTCACAGCCCCACACTAAATTCGATGATTTGTTCGTGGGTACCGGAAACATTCACATCACACACACAATCACAACCAGAACCAGAAACACAAATTTTCCTTGGGAGAAACCTTGTGTTCCCGCCAGGAACCGAACCCGATACCCCGGCTTAGAAGGCGAACGGTCTCCCAACTAAGCCAACGGGCAGTGCAATGTAGTATTCGTAGCGTATATATATATATATATATATATATGTATGTAATAACTAGTAGCTGGTAACCTTTACACTTTTTGTTTGACGTATCCAATTCCCGTATGTCCGCCATTTAGTTTAAACCAAAAACTGAACCGACATATAAACCCATATAATTATCGAAGCTGCTAACAAAATTTTACGAGGATCGGTTGAGAAATGCTTTCTGTAGAGAACAACTGTACATCCAGACATACCAAAGCATTTATGCCCAAGCGGCAACGGTTCGCTTGCGCTTCACGCACGCTCGGTCAATAATATATCTGTAACGACCCTTTTTCTTATGATGCATAAAGGTTTCAAGTGGGAATTTATAAAACTGTTAACGAGTGAACTGACGGTTATTTGGTGGTAATTATAGAGCGCATTTATAATAACCAACTTTGGATACGAAATTAACATTTTTACATCCGAAATATAAAATGTACGTCATTTCGGATTTAAGGCCAATATTTCCAGTGAAATTACAGGGCTAAGAGATTTTAACATCTGATATCCCAGGGTGACGAACTTAACCTAAATAAGTTCTTAACTTTAAGCAGAACTATATTGTAATAGCGAACGATTTGATCGTCTCGTCACGCAAAAACAAAAAAAAACTGTGTTTTGTGTATACATGAATATTTTAATCCGGATCAATATGCTGCCTCTGCCGTTTTGTCCCCCTGTCCTATTAATTGTACGTTCTTCTGTCCCACTATCAATTTGTTGCCTTTATCACGACTAACATACTTAAGAAATTTGCTGTCAAGATATGTTTTTACATTTGAAATTTTATTTGTAAGCAGTTAATATGATTAAATCTAATATACTCACACAGAATTAAAATTGTTAGGTTTGCAGTGTCTATTGGAGGCACGTGACTGTAAGAGCATGCATCTACACACAAGCAAATAAATAACACTAAACGCGGTTGGTACACTCTGAAAATAACAGAAAAACAAAAAGTTAATAAAAACATGCGTAAATTAAAATATATTGAACACCATCCTGTCTTTATCTTGATATACACCACGGTCATACAGAAACTTCCGAGTGGTAAAAAGAAAATAAAGATAGCATGACGTCACGGTAATGTAATTTATATAAAGTAAGACATAACATGCACGGCTTGTTTCCTATCGTTAAATATCCTACTAATATTATAAATCCGAAAGTTTGTGTGTAAGTGTGTAAGTATGTTTGTTCCCCCTACACGCTTTAACGGCTGAACGGATTTTGATGAAATTTGGAATGTACATAGATTATGCCATACTTTTTAACTTGATAATAGCGGGCAAAGCCGCGGGGCACGGCTAGTATGACATAAATTGCTACATGGTCCGACTGAATAAAGATTTTAAATTTAATTATTGGTATCATCTAATTCATAATAATTCACTTAGATACCCTGCCATTTATAACACACTTAGGAGTAAGTTGATGTTTTATTAACAGCTTCATTGCTAGGGGTGCTAAGATATTATACAGTTGAACTTTGCTCCGTCCTTTTGCCGCCTGCATTGGCGACAAAAGGAGCAACGTCGACTTGGATGGCTAAAGGGTATTTTGGGGTGTTGCTGCAGTTTCACTAAACAATACTCCCGACGTTATACCCTTTATCACTTCCACCCTCGGAGCTTAGGAACGTAGCTCATGGGCCTCCACCCTCGGATGGCCAATTAAGGCAAGCCGAGGGTCGGGGGCCTCATTTAGAACCAGGGAGTGTCTCGGGGTATGCGGTTTCGCCAAGCCTAATATATCGCCTCATAAAAAGACAGCGAATCGAGCAAGCCTACATACAAGATCCAAATTAGACTACATATAAAAAGTGACCATTACAGTCCCAGAGGACTCGAACCCTTCTCTCACAGAGGGTTAGGACATAATCCGCCTCGCAGGCCGAGTGCAGACAAGTGGGTGACACATTTTGTCAGTGATACTTGAATATTTCCTTTACCTCACTACATTTTCCTTGACTGTAATTTTGTTAGAGCGAGTGCATATTTTACAAATCACTTAAGAAAGTCATAGGTGCAGGGCCGAGCGGGTTTGAGCCAGATTTATTGAGTGTTTGTTATGGATTTAATCATAATCATATTTATTGGTAATAAGAAATTACAAGTCAATTAAAATATGGAATTACGAAATAATATCGTTTGAATACATTAGAATTAAAGCTTTGTTAAAGAACAATAAATTTCCTTATAAATATTATGTTACTATATTAATATATTGCATGCTCACTAAGCTTGTAAACTTACATAGCTTGGAGCATCAACAATAGCTTTAGGTAGCATATTAAGCCTAATTATACAATGTGTAACAAAGAGATGTAGTAATACTGTAGCCACGCATCTAGCTACATGTATGGAGTCTAACAGGAACTTCTGAATTCGCGGCAGCAGCATGAATATTGAGATATGATGAGTTAAAGTTTCAAAAAAAATTATGTCATTTGCAACCCTATTTCATCAGCTACCTTCTATTCTACACCAGTCATTGGACGTAGACGTCTGACAGTGGAGGCCAAACCAAAGGTCAAGGTCACGCGCAAAAGATGTAACCGTACGGTTGTCAAAAAAGCACGATACAGATACACACCACCAAGTATTACTACACCTTTTTGTTACAGGTTGTATATTATTTAATTAAACATCAGGGCCTATGTAAGTATCTGATAACCATATAACAAATGTAAAGACCAATAACTATATAATATACCTAAAAATAATGCATCAAAACAATCAATAAGATAAATTCGTAATTGGAACAGATTGTATGACATGTGATGAATATATCTATTAAAAGCCGTTTTAGTAGCAAGCTAAAACAATTCTACCAACTAAGAAGTAAAACAGTGTTCTAAACATCATTAGAACAGCTGTATACGTTACCTGTGTCAGCCTAAGCACCTTCCCAGGTAGAAGGTTAAGCACTGGCGGGTCGTTGACCGGTGTGATGTTGACGTGGAGAACAAACGTGTTCCTGCCTTGGAGATAACTCGGAAGCGTGAATTTCGTCTCTTGGATTAGCTCCATATCCAGGACTATGGCGTCTTGGTGATTTTCTGATCCATCGTGCACGTAGCGGACCTGATTTGGGAAGTTAAATTGATATTCAAGACTCGTAATCCAAACTTTCGTTAAGACTCTTTTGACGAGTCCACCTGGGGCAGTGGCATCATTGCCAGTCATTCAATCGCTAGCAGCTGTATGGAAATATTACTGTATCTCGTATTATATTAGAATCGGCTTGTTGAAAGAAACAGTGAATAAGTATTATCAAGTACAAGTTTCTTTTTTTTCTTTTATTCAATTCGTGTTGTTTTTTATCCCAAATAAAGTGATATCTATGTATATGTATAGTACCTGGATGACCGAGTTTTGCTCGGTGAAGTTTTCTAAAAATGAAACCTAGCTAGATCGATTTATTGCCCCCGAAACTAAATTTCATGAAAATTGTTGGAGCCGTTTCCGAGATTCAGATTACATATATATAGATACAAAAATTGCTCGTTTAAAGGTATTAGATACTTCTATACTAATATTATAAAGAGGTAAAGTTTGTGAGGTTGTAGGGGGTAATCTCTGAATCTACAGAACCGATTTTGAAAATTATTTTACCAATAGAAAACAACGTTATTTGTAAGTGTCATAGGCTATGTTTTTTTTTACCCGGGCGATGCCGGGCGGATCAACTAGTAGATATATACATGTCTCCAGGCTAGACCTCCGCTGGTGTGTCGAAGTGATAATTATGTCTGAGGCTCGATAGCGTGACGAGTCATTCCACAGCCGTCTTTCCTTTTTACTTCACCCCAAACTAAACTCGTCGAGGGAACAGGCACCTTGTCTTTTACCATCAGGTGAGATAGTAGTCAAACGTTTGCCTATGTTGAATAATACATATGATAATGACCAATAATTAAACGCAAGCAAAGCTTAATAAAACCGATTTCACCGCTCATTTTCGGAACCTTGATCAGATTTAATGTATTTAACACGCATTATTGACTATATCAAAAACTAGAGATCAGATCTTGATCAAATTTCAATGGGACTACATGAAAAGCACCAGCTTTCAAATAAAAAAAAATCATCAAAATCGGCTCACAACGAAACAAGTTATGAGGTAACTTTTGAAGTCGGGTAAACGAGAACATCGTCAAAGTAGTCCACAAAATAGGCATTTTGACGATGATTGACTACTCATCAGATCTTGATCAAATTTAAATGGGACCAATTACAAAGCAACATCTTTCGAACTAAAAAAAATAATTTTGAAATCAGCTCGCCCGGAGAGAAGTTATGAGGTAAAACACAAAAAAAAAAACAAAAATAATACAGTCGATTTGAGTACCTCCTCCTTTTTTGGGAAGTCGGTAAAAATCAATAGGTATTACCTTATCTCTGGATAAGTCCAAAAGCGTGAAAAACTGTTTCGATTTCCCATCTTCAACGAAGCTTGCGTACTGGGAGCTCCTTTGCAGCGATAGGTCGATAGCTATCCTTCCATGCTGCGGCGACTGGCCTACATAAAACACCACGCCGGATTGCTTCACGCCGTATTTGTGGTGGTCGAGAACGAAGTCTATGTTTTGACTGGTTATCACTGTTACGCCACCTTCTTGGACTGTCAAAGGGTAGAGAGCGACGAGCTCTAACTCGCTGCTCGATTTCGAAAAGACCTAAAAATGTTCATGCTGTTATATTTTAGGCATAATCTTATTTAAAACATAATTAAGGGAGAAGCCACTGGCTCCAGAAACACAGTTTTTAACTAGTTCAGGAGCCTATGGATTCAATATTAACGATGTACTTATAAATTATGTCAATAAAGTTATTTGTTGTTTATTTATTGTTGAGAAAAGCACATGAAATCATCAAACTGAAGAAACTGCCCGTTGGATAAGTTGGGTGCGCGTTCGTTTTATAAACAGGAGTATGGGATGCGATTCCCAGCTAAAACGCAAGTTTTCTCCTCAAGGGAAATTTGTATTTCTTGTTCCGCATATGACTGTGTGTGTGATGTGAATGTTTCCGGCACCCACGACACAAGTCATCGAAATTATTGTTAACTTATTGTGGGGCTGTTAGTGTGAAATCATATCTAAAAAAAATGTGCGAGTGCGCTCTAATTGGCCGAACCAGCGCATGCGAAGCGTCTTCGTTTCAGTTTGGGCAACATTACTTTGTTATGTCCGGATTTCCGGTTGGTGTTTTTTACAAGTCGCATTTTCAACCGATTCTCGAGAAATATTTGTAAGCAGGTTCGATAAATAAAAAATCTATATAAATATATAGATTTAAAAAAAAACATATTTCAGCAATTTTGAACAACACGCGAGGTCTTAAGCTGACAAGGCCACCAGTAATTAAAATATTAAAATAACGAGTTATCAGCCACAACCGACCTTGTATTTTTCAGCGTAGTCCGGATTAATGCACAAATCCGAGTCGCATTTGCATGTGAAATGGTCGACGCCATGTTGCTCGCAAACTGCGTTCTGTACGCACGGCGGAGTCACGGGGTTCGCGAGACACGGGTAGTACCACACGCACTTAGGGCTGACACCGTATGTGACCACAGCGTTGGGCAATCCAAAGATCTTGTCGTCCACTTCGATTGGTTTTATGCAGCCCTGAAAGTTTAACAGGAGGAAAGTTAGCTAGTGGCAAAATCCAAAACTTTGAAAATACCCCCGACGCTTTATCCAGAAAAGGGCTGCACTGATTTTTACCAGAGAAATTTAAAAACAACCTGGATCCATCACCTTTCAAGCAAATATTTTTTTAACTTAAAACGAGGGGTGGGGTTTGATAGGTAAGCAATTTGACCACTTAACGAGGGGTGGGGTTTGATAGGTAAGCAATTTGACCACTATCTCACCTGATGGAATGCGGCCGAAGATGTAGCATGCCTACCTAGAAGATACCTACTCACTCTTGACTTGAAGACTGCCAGATTATACCGCTCAGGAAACAAAGACGCTGGCAATGAGTTTCACTTCCTCGCAGTACGGATGATAAACGTAGAAGCGAAACGCTTCGAGCGAGCTGGAGGTATGTCAAATTAAGAGATGATGTTTAACTGTTTGTCTTGTTGTTAGATGGTAAGACGGGCTTGGATGAATTAACTCGTATAATGAAACCGATAGGCTCGCTACCTTACGTCGTCGATGACCGAGACTCAACAGTTTTGTCTCAACCAGACTTACATACGTACGAGGTTCTCAAAGATGGTGCTTTTGTAAAAAATTCCATAACTTGTGACTTTTGTAGATTAAACGTTAATACTTTGTGAACGTGGAAGAGTATAGGAAAATTCGTACTAAATTGTAAAACGTGTGTTTCGTTATCACCTCAAAACTCCAGTTAAATTCTAGTAAAGTTCACCACATTACCAGGGCTTGCCTTGACTGATGCATCTTTGACCTAGACTGTCATGTTGACTAGGAATACTTTCAACAATAAAATTAAAAAATACTTGACACTGGCTAAATGCACAGATTGCGGGATTGAAATAAAAAAAAAGACGTTCGTAGTCACACTACATTATGCGTTATATAAAATGTTATTATACTGCATCGCTGTAATTAGGTAAATAGTGCAATGGATGGAAAGCAGGCAGCGTTTTCTTTATAATGCCTATAAAATCTATTGTGCCATCTCTCATATGTCGTGATCATCAAGTCTGCAAGATTGTTATGCATGGTCAACTTCTTTTCTACAAGTAACAAAAAATTATGCATCCTATTAATGTAATAGATTCGAAAAACGGGCAAATACCCAGTATCTTACCGGTACCAAAGATGCAGCGTTGCCTGCTTTTGGCAATGTAAGTTAGATAGATTTTTTTTTTAAATCAGGTATTACTTTGAACTCCTCTAATCCACAACTCACCATAATACTGGAATCCGCAGCCTTAACCCCCTTAGCGTAAGCTCTCTGCCGTTTGTCACTTTCTATCCCACCGAGATAGAAAGAGTCCGATAGATCTAGGTATCTCGTTCCACCGCTCTCTATGCGCGTGCTCATTGCGATGTTGTCCACAGACAACTGAAATGTGTAACAGCTGATGTTGTACAAAGCTGAGAGAATGCGATTAAAGGGATAGGACACTGAAAACGAAACATTATTCAAGAAATTTTTGTTGCCAGCAAGGAGCAGGAAATTTTATGTGCATCGGTCTGTGTACTAATTTCTGTATGGTTTTGTTTCTGTCGCTCTTGCAGAAATGTTGCGCTCACGCAATTGGAGTTAAATCGAGCGAGACGGCAATACATTTGGGCGCACGCAAAGACATAAACAACGAGTCAATGTACAATATTCGTCATGCTTCACGACTAGACTTTAGTAGTCGATATACATCTGCATGTTAGGCATACGCTGCAATTCAGTTCTCGCTCTTGCCGCGCAGTTACACATTAGTTCCATAAATACGACTGCGCAGCCATCACACCCTATGTATAAGTATAACCTCAATCGACCGTCTCAGCAGGAGATTTATCCCTTTTCCCACGAGTTTTTCACTGGGGTGTAGTTTAAAACTTTTACGAAACAATCAAGTGACTTGATTGAGGTCTATTTTCGTTACATTTAAGGTTTCGCTGGGTGCTGTCACAACGTTTTTCATCATTAGTTATAATTTTAATTCTTTGTTAGATTTGAAATAGACTGCCACATTTTGGTGTTATAAATTTTGAATTCAATTCGATGTGTGCCATATTAATGTTGTCGCCAAAAATGTTTTAAACAAAGCACAGCATTTGCAAGCGCGGCTAAGATAATACGCAAAATGTTTACTTTCGGCACAGCAATACAGTATAATAAATTAGTTTTAAGACTTTTCTAGAGCCCTTCCCATTTCCTACTGTGTAACCACAAGTAACTCATGAGCTGTCACTAAGTTGGGTATAATAGCCGCCTGCCCGACGTTCATCCTCATTAAGTAAGTTGATCCGAGAGTTAATAAGTCTGAATAGAGGTATCTCTGCCTTGGAATTGGTTGAAATTTGAACAGTTTCAACATAGGCTTCGGCATGACATACTTTTTATCCTGAATATCACGAGCGGATCAACATGGCACAGCTAACAATCTTGTTTTTAGAGAATTAAAGCTTTCACGCTCACAGCCCCACACTAACGATGGATTGTGTCGTGGGTGCCAGAAACATTCACATCACACACACAATTGCAACCAGAACCAGAAACACAAATGTTCCTTGGGGAAAAAGCTTGTGTTTCCGCCGGGAATCGAACCCAATACACCTGCTTAGAAGGTGAATGCTCACCCAAATACGCCAATTGGCAATCCTGTTACAATCACATATACATCTTCAGAAAAAATAACGCTTAGATTCACCGTCGCAATTTTGCAATTAACGCAAATGGATGAACGCGGAACACATAAAAAGCCTATATACGCATTGTGACACAACAGCATCATAAAGTGAAAATAAACGCACGCAAGCATAAATAATATAATTTTATTACTAAACCACCTGCGTCCCTTAGTTACACCAGCATGTTTTTTTGTTCATTGTTGACAAAATTTAGACCCTATCTCACCTGGTGTTAAGCGACGATGAAGCACGTCATTTGAAATCAATTAATTGATCACGACCAGTTGGCGCAGTGGACAGATGTCCGCCCTCAGCGCCGTGGGTCCTGGGTTCGATTCCCGGCAGGAGCCCAAAGTCCTTCCCAGGGAATATTTCTGCTTCTGGTTCTGGGTGTAATGTGTGTGTGATGTGAATGTTTCCGGCACCCACGAAACAAGTATTTGAACTTTGTGTGGGGCTGTGAGGGTGAATGCGTTTGTTTGTCTGTTAATACTTTATTAGACAGCGGAGCAAACGTCACTTGCACTTGAATGCTTACGAATCAAGATAGGAAGTGGTACAAGTTCATAAGCTATGTCAATTTATATTTCTAGTTTCGTTCGTGATAGAGTTAATCAAAATCAAAATCGTTTATTCACATGGGCCCCAAAGAGGCACTCATGAAAGTTAATGAATCTATTGCCAGATTCGGAAAATTACAGCCATCTCGAGAAGAACCTGTAAATGCAGGTGGAAGATGTAGGATGCTTCTAGAAGTAACCAGAAATCTCCGATATTAAGACTTATTTATTACCTGTAAGTACATCGTATTGTATTTCGTTTTTTTACCGTGATAAATTTTCATTTGACCACTATCTCGAGATAGAAAGCAGAGAAATAATGCAGGCAAAGGTTGTAGCATGCTTACAGGGTTAGACGAAATGTCCGATTTTGAGAATTATAACCTTAATGATTTCCTGTACATCGATGTATTTCTCTTTTTCTACCGACTTCACAAAAAAGGAGTAGGTACTCGACTGTATTTTTTTTATGTGTGTATCCTCATAACTTCGTTCCACATGAACCGATTTTGACAATTTATTTTTTTGTTTGAAAGAAATTGCTTTCCAATGGGTCCCATTTAAATTTGATCAAGATCTGATCAGTAGTTCCTGAAATATCTTCAATAATGCGTGTTTAGTAGATCTAATATGATCAAAATTCCGAAGATAAAGCGGTGAAGTCGGTTTTTTTAAAGCTTTGCTTGCGTTTAATTATTAACGTGATAGGTTTTCATTTGAACACAATCTCGCTTAACTGAAAACAATATTGCAGCCGAAGTATGTAGCGTGCTTCCAGGGTTAGGAACTCGAAATCTCAACAATTTCCTGTACATCGTTGTTTTTCTCTGGGCTCTGGCCCTCCTGGGAAGGTGAGGAAGTGCTAGGCACTTCTAACTATAAAATACAGCAAGCAATAGCACGACAACTATATACATTCGCTAAGCAATTCTGTAAAGGGAGTATTCGCGTGTCTCACCTCGATAAGCGAAGGGTTGAACAGCAGATGTATCTTGTGCCATATTCCATCGTTGATTGTTGCCGTATGTGCTATCTGCCCCCTCGCCATCTTAACCCTCACGCGGCCGTCGAGTATTTCAACGGCTAAAAAGTCCGACCTGCCTCCGCCGGCATTGTAAAGTATTACAGCATTTTGTGCGATCGTTTTAAATTCGATTTGCCATCTGAAATTAAGAGATCACACATGTTTTACATAATTTTAAAAATTTTACTTTTAAGTAACTTTTTAACTTTTTTTGAATGATGCATAGATATTTTCCTCCCTGTTCTTCTATATTTAAAAAACATAAACGCTTTCACATTTAATCCCGACACTAAGTTCAATGTCTGTGTCGTAAGGGCCAGAAAACATTTACATCACACACAATCACAGCAGAAACAAATCCTCCTGGGGCCTTCTAAGCATGGGTAGCAGGTTCGACTCCCGACGGGAACACAAGTGTCTCTGGTTCTGGGTGCGATTGTAAGTGTGATGTAAATGTTTCTGGCACCCACGACACAAGTCATCGAAATTAGAGTGGGGCTGTAAGTGTGAAAGCGTTTATATTATGTTTATGTTTTAATACACAACGTTATATAGGGTTCTTACCTGCCCCCAGCTCGGGAATTGATCTTCGGCAGAATAAGGTAGGCT
Source organism: Lomographa bimaculata (assembly GCA_948107665.1). Taxonomy (NCBI): domain Eukaryota; kingdom Metazoa; phylum Arthropoda; class Insecta; order Lepidoptera; family Geometridae; genus Lomographa; species Lomographa bimaculata. The sequence goes on along the minus strand of OX403584.1, from coordinate 22,556,600 downwards.
CCTTCATCCACAAAACTTATATCGGAGTTGATATCTGCGTCGAATTCGGGAGCGCAGTTCCATGTGACCCCCTCCACACTGACAGAGCCAGCTCGGCTGCGCGCCTTTTCTATTATCTTTACTCCGTTATAGTACACCTGGGGAAATTAACATTTTATTTTTATATTCATACTAGCCGTGCCCCGCGGCTTCGCCCGCTATTACCAAGTTAAAAAGTAGCCTATGTGTTAATCCTAGGTATAATCTATGTACATTCCAAATTTCATCCAAATCCGTTAAGCCGTTAAAGCGTGAAGAAGGGAACAAACATACTTACACACTTACAAACAAACTTTCGGATTTATAATATTAGTAGGATTCAATTGTTTATTGCATCATATTTAATCATTTAAAAGAGCCAACGCATTCAATTTTCATGTAATTATAAAATAAATTAATGATATGAAGCCGTTTATGAAACTTTGAAAAAGGGCTTGAGTAAGTGCTCAAGCACTACCATCGCGTAGTTTTCCCATCAAGCTGGCAGCATTGCCTCACTTAATTTAATACAAGTGTACTAGTAGCCAATATTACTTTAACCCGATTTAATTAGAACATTTTGGATTGTTGACACCTGTTAAAATATTTCACTCACGGCAATTGCCAGTACAGTTTGTGAATCGAAAAATTCTCCTTTCCAACCTTTGTTCCACAGGCAGAAAAACTACTTCCGGGACACAAGATTCCACGGCCAACCAGGAAGGCGCTCAACAGGCTGCATAACCAGGTTGGCAGATCAAAAGACAATCTGTCCAGGTAGGGCTGCATTGACCCAAGCACAAAGCGATACTAATGCGGAGAATCACCGCAAACCATGGCTCATTTAATATCATGCTCAGGTAGCCATAGTTCTTATACACTAGACGAGCTACGAAGCTAGGCCGAATGCTGTTTGCGTCACCGAGTTTTGGGCAAAAAAGGTTTAAGTGTTGCCATCGACTAGTTACGACCTGCCAATAATCGGCACGTGGGAACTTTTATATTTAAAGTATTACATATAATTCACGTTTTTGTATTAGCCACACTCCGTCATGAAATAAGTGCCAGGCGAGAAAGTTAATATGTAATATATAATACTAGTCGTGCCCCGCGGCTACACCCGCGTTTATTAAGTTAAAAAGTAGCCTATGTGTTATTCCGGAATTTAAACTATCTACATTCTAAATTTCATTAAAGTCGGTTAATGCGTTACGGAGATACTTGGTAACAAACATTCACACTCATAAACTTTCACATTTATAATATTAGTAGGATGATGGTGTCATACTCACGTCTTCCATACATCCACGAAAGTTTTCCATGTGCCCCAAGAAGAGCTCAGAGAAGTGTCCTTGTCCACCAAGAAATATTCCGAAATGTATGTTTAACTCGAAGAACCTGCCCGGCAAACGCTTCTTGACCACGCTGTCATCGATCTGGCAAGGTAAATAAATAACTTATTTATATTAAACATCTTTATTCCAGTAAAAGTAGAGAGGCTCAAGTTACAAGATGAATTATTAGTAAAATATTTGAGATAATAATAACAATAACATAATATCATTTAAACACAAGCAAAGCTTAAAAAAGCGACTTCACAGCTTATGTTTTTTTCTGTTGACTTTCTCAAAAAGCGCTGAATAAATTTTGATACACACTCACAGCCCCACACTAAGTTCAAAGACTTGTATCGTGGGTGCCACACATCACACACATATTACACCCAGAACGAGAAGCACAAATATTCCTTGGGAAGGAATTTGTGCTCCTGCCGGGAATCGAACCCAGGACCTACGGCACAGAGGGCGGACACCTGTCCACTGCGCCAACTGGGTCGTCATAACATAAAAAAAAAACACAGTCGAATTAAGAACCTTCTTTTTGGAAATAATTTGAAAAGAACAGAGCATGAGTGCATTAAGGTTGCACTTTGGTAATATTTTAAAACTTTTGTTAACTCTACAAGTCTCCTGTAGAGTCCGCCTGGGAAAAAAACTGCACATTTCCCACCTATGAAACCCCTAACAGTAATGTGCAAACATTACTGTATTACGGATTGACGGGCAATGTTTCCAGTTTAATTACAGAACGTATTATGAATATCTGTTTGATCTGGGAGACGAGCGAAGTGCATTAATCGCGCAGAATTTAAACTTTTAAAAATTCCACAATAAGCTGTACCCGGTAAGCGTGTCACTGACATGCGTAGAGCGACGTGGTTCCTCATGTCAGTTTTAAACTAGTAGTGTGACTCCAGCCTTCCTTACTCAACAAGCTGTTTCACAAAAATGTAATCCTATAAACAAACTATATGAACCTTTTGGTATGTATTTGTTTAAAACTTTATGCACATAGTACATAGGAGGACGTAATGCTACAGCATTCTCTACCAGTCATCCTGCTATATACAGGAGATATATCGTGCAATAAATAGCTATACAATAAAAAGGAGGTTAGGAAACCTAAAATTAATTAAATACATATATAGTACTTTTAGAAAAAATTATCTTAATAAAAATATGTGTAAGCAAAAACTATGTACATTTACCAAACAGTGAAGAGTTTGAATTGATTACTGACTACTCAGTTCTGTGTCCGATATGGCAGAAGCGCAATTTTGAAGAGGCACCCATAGCACCAGACTTGTAGACTTAGAACTTATTATGGGACTGTGAGTGTGAATGCGTTTGTTAATAAAAAAATACTAATGTATACTTCATTATTCTAATTAAAGATTTTTCCAATCTTACACTCCACTGCTTCTCATACTAAGTAATGAAATACTAAATTTGGCCTGAACCCAAATAATGTGTATTTACGAGAAGATCGGCTCACTTCTTGTAAATTCAATTTGAGTTTAATGATCTACGATGAATCAAGTGATTCAAATAACAGTTCTTGGCACCGTAAAACTACTTACACGATTGTTTACGAGTGGGTGTGGGGAGAGACCGTGATGACTCATGGTCCATTTACAAATCAAATGCCAAGTGTTATTGCATGCATGCAATACTTTACATTACACTAATAATATCGTAAAGTTACCAATTTATTTATTTATAGACGAGCTGAATGCTGCTATGTCTATATCACACAGTGTTGAAAGTCATAATTTCCGGCACCAAAACATCAATTTGAAGCGGGCTAAGAGTTTAAAAGCGTTTATTATAACATAACACTTGCTCGCAGTGCTATTAGGACTAGCTACTATGAATTCTCTCATAAAACATACCTTCATAGTTAGGTTCGCCTCCCGTCGCACAATATTAACGTGATGCCATTGAGTGTCATTCAGGGAACCTTTAGGAGAGAAGAGTTCGCTTTCACCAGCACCAAGGTTGATGTTCAGTTTTAATCTGCCTTTTTCCAAGCGTATCTGAAAAAGTAAGATACATAATTATGTTAGAGATGAGACTGTAGAAGTTGCTTGTGTAATGGTAAATGTCAGTCTTCCTATTACAGTTCAGTGCTACCCAGAGTTTTGAGTGTAGGTCTAAATACTGCGAGGCTAGGCACCGTCACCCTGAGATATTAGATGTTAAATCTCTTTGTACTCTGAATTTCACTAGATCTATTAGAATTAAAAGATGGACAAGGTGGATTAGTGGTCAACACAGTCATATGATAGAATCAAAGACATTATATACAAGGCATTATTGCAGGGCTCAACAGGGTTCAAGCCTATAGGAGGTAGGAGGAATAGGTCAAGTATTATTTTTTAATCTTTATAGTTATAGAATTAATCTATAACATAATTAATTTTTAATTCGAATTTTATTGAAGCTTTTTTACCCACATCCCAAAAAAGGAGGAGGTACTCAAGTCGACATGTGTGTTACCTCATAACTTCTATCCTCGTGAACCGATTTCATTTTTTTTTATGTTTGAAAGATGTTGCTTTCCAATTGGTCCCATTTAAATTTGATCAAGATCTGATCAGTAGTTCTTGAAATATCGTCAATAATGCTTATTCTGTGGACTACTTAGACAATGTTCTCGTTTTTAACCGACTTCAAAAGCTTTAAATGCACAGCAAAGTTATTAACTACCTGCGAAAGACCCCAGTTATGAGCATCTTGAAGTTTTGGTGGAAACAGGTATGGAGAATACCACCATGCTTTTTTTACAATCAACAACCATATTAACTGTCAAACGTCATACATTTATGGTTAACATACCTCCAGTTCGTTCAAAGCCTATTGATATATACTTGCCTATTTAGCATAAACATAAAAAAGTCAAGAGTGAATAAATATTTTCATTATGAAGACTCCATTTTTAAATATATGCATTATATAGGCAAGCATTTGACCACTATCTAACCTGATTGAAAGTGATGATGCAGCCGAAGATTTGACATGCTTACCTATTCACTTGAGACTTGAAGACTCCCAGATTATACCATTCGCTAACAAAGATCCAGGCAATAAGTACCACTCCTTTGCTTTGCAGATGATGACTGTAGAAGCGGAACGCTTTGAGCGAACTGGAGGTATGTCGATGATAAATGGATGACGTTTGATAGTTTGTATTGTTGTTAGATGGTAATAAGGGCATGGGGGAATTAAATCATGTAATTCCTGTGCACACACCACCTAACATCGGTGACTGAGACTTTGAAAACTGACTCCATTAGCATACTATCGACAATGAGTCTTTTGACACGTGGTCAATAGATTCAAGAGCTCCTGGCTCTTGCCATATCAACATAAAAATATAAAAGCCAAACTAGTCGACTCTTGGTATTATTTCTTACCATGCAGTAGTCAGTTTTTCCGGCAGCCAGTAGTAACAAGGCATCAGACAGGTGGGTGCGGAAGCGAAAGTTTATATCAGTTACTCCTTTAGCCTCTTGCAGTGGATATGATATAAAGCTGGCTCCGTAGAACGAGGCTGAAATTCAATTTTAAAATGTTTAATAACATGTTCTAGATTTGTAATAGTGGCCACATTTTGAGACATGGCATGGCTTCTAGATAAACACATCAACTTATATTTCATGAATAACAATTTTTTTTTACATCAATCAGGTGTGAGTTCTCAATCAATTCACCAAATTTCTCACCAGCTCTTATCGCACAATAATTAAACTTGCCATGCGTAACAAGTCCTACCGACTTCTACTTCATAGCTAGCCGTGAACAAAAAATTTTGATTAGCTATTTTTTTCTAAATGTCATATCAATTTTTCTGGCCACCATATTTTTTTTTACAGTAAATAAAAACAACTTATTTTTACAACAAAAGATAACATCACAATTTAAATAAAATTAGTATGTTAACTTTGAAAGTGCTGTGGTTTATTTTTAGTTGTTTAGAGACGTGTAAAGGCTTTACAATTCAGTACCACTCAGAGTTTCAAAATTATAATAATGGTTTGAGCTCTAGTGTGGTAACTGCACAAGTCACATGAGACATATGAGATGTTAAATCTTTTTAAGCCATGTAATTTCACTGGAAACAGTAACAAATTTATGTTTAATACAACTATGACACCACACAGGTATATAATTACCTATGTATGCCCTATGAGCAGTAAACATTAGTAGTCCTTTTACTGAATATGCTCACCTTTGTCGAAAGCCAGTCCAAAGGAAACGAAGGATAAAATTAGAATCAGTTCCATAGTGAATAGATACTCTGAATTGGCAATAAAAACAAAAAAGGTGAACCACTGCAGTCCATTCAGCACATAGTGAGAGTTTCTCTTTCCTGCTTTAAATAACAAGAACTTGAATTAGTTACGAAATGTAATTCTCCAAACATTTCTCTATGTTCACTTCAAGTGATGAGGAGATGCACTATTTATTTGGCAATTTGCAGCAATGTTTGACAGGCGTGGCGACGATCCTCAGAAACTCCGGCGAATGTAATTAATTACATTATCTTGGAATACGGCGAAGACTGTAATTGCTTCGATTTAGTACAACATAAAAAATTTAAAAACGCTGGACACATTTACTAGAATTTGTGGCATTATGATGAAAAATCTAAAATAAAACAATCTCACAATGTAATCACTTCCACAGACAAAGTCAATGTAATCCACAGAATACTAGTACTCCTGCAGGGAGGTAAATACTAACCATAGAATAACTAGACCTAAAATGTATGCCGATAAAGTGAAAAAATGGCATTGTCTATTTTTTATTATTTTTATAATATAAATCATTATTTGAGTATTAAATTGTAATAATGGTGTAGTATTAAACGTTAGTAGCTAGTTACACAAAAACACACATTTATTCTACAAATAGGTAATAAAATTGATCTAGGGTAATTTCATATAATTTTTCTTATTTTCTACACATTTGAGGTAATCTTGAAAGGAATTTGCATGTAGAGTTTAAAGTGTGAAGATCGACTGTGCACCGCCACAAGCTCGAAAATGATTTTTTAAAATCCAGATACTGATACTGACTTTAAATAAATACGCACGAAATGTGAAACACATAGATTTTTCAGCTAAAGTAAAGGTTTGTTTCCTATCTCGATATTATTATTAAAACTATAGTGAGTCATATTCATGTTGCTTTAGTTCCGATTGTACTCACGTTATTTTTGATTTATTTGTGTTCGAGCGATAAAGACGCTCATCATCGGGAGCACGCGCTGTAGCGGCAACGACATTTTTTGAACACATTTGACGTTGGAGCGCCTTTACTTCAGTTTTTTTCTAAATAATCTATCATCTAATAGTCAAAAGTTACCATCCGCCTGCTGTAATTTATAATTACACTTTTATTTTTAACAATGTGGTGATTAAACTTACCTTCAATAAGATAAGTTGACAAAATGTTCCGTTATTTGTATCACTCTAATCAGGCTCGGACGGAAGCTTATTTCCATAGAAGCTCCCATCATAATCTATATAAAAAAAAGGAATTATTGAGAGCTTTCCACCTAAAATACAGTGTGACAAGGATCTTGTGGCATTTGACAAACTTTTTCAGCGGGGCGGGGGCGCCGGGCTGGGCGTTGTTGTTGCTTCAGACCGATAAACATAGACGGACAATTTTTGCCGCGAAAGTGAAAAAATGGCAATGTTCATTATGTATAATTTTCCAAAACCTGTGATTCTTCGAGTGCTAATGTGTAATAATTGTGGATTATTAACCGTTAATACTTAGTAAACGTAAGTGTAGGCAAATCGTACAAAGTTGTAAAACGTGATTTTCGCCTTCGCTCAAAAACTACAATAGAAGTTCTAGTAAAGTTTCTACCACTTTACTTGGGCATGACTTGACTATGACTGACCTGAACCCTGTCAAAGTCGAGTAGACTTTGACTTCTGATTAGGACTTCTATTATGAAATATAGAATTTGTTATTTTTTGTTTAATATATTAACTTAAGGACTATGCATCCATGGTCATGAAAGATGTAAAAATAAAAAATAACCATAGACGAACTGACAGATTTGTCAATTATTATATGCTCTTTGACATTAACTGCGAATTTGTCGGAATTTATCAATTTATTAATAATTCTATTCAAGTGTATCATACTATATCTTTGATTTTCGCTATTTGTATCCGTTATATATATTTTTTAAATAACAAGCGCGCTCGTGCGTAACACATTATCGAAAAACGAAGAAACAGAAAGTTACTGCGATCAAAATGCCTAGACTAAACAACAATACGTCTGCAGTTAAAGTATGTATAAAATTGTATATCTTTGCTTGGAAAGTGGTTTTAATTTTATATTTTACTGTTCTATCTGCAAAGGTCGTTTTTAACCATGTTTTTGTGATTTTCGAACTCATGCTAGCTCACGTCAATAACCAATGTTTTGACATTGCGGAGTACGAATATAGACAAGGCTAAGATCTACAAAACCTACATAGCTACGACTAACACTAAGCCCAAGCATTACTATCGAAAGTAACAGTTTTCGTCCGATTTAGAGAAACCTCTGATGTCGGATCACGGACGTAATGCTGCATAAAAAACGTGTGAAGCACCCTAGGTCCTACAAATTTAGCTCATAATAACGCAAGCTACACGCACACAGTTACACTAGTCGTTCGCGCTGAACTGAGATCTCGCATCCACATTTTGCCCCATAGAGAAAATCTTTTGAGGTTAATTGATTATAACTTTTTTCTATATAATAATTGTTTGATTTTTGCATTTTTTGTTTAAGTACAGGATATCACTGATATTAAAGTAAGTTTCAGCGTTCAGCGTGAAGCCATTTTTGAGATAGACCCCGGGACAAAATTGGTCTAAAAACAGTGACTTAGGTGGCCTACCAAATCATTATTTTCCAATATAGAACTTTTTTTTAAACTATTTCGTACTGTACTGGTCATGCCCTTTTCGACAATACCCCACAAGGGTAGATAAAAAAATAAAAATACATTTTGGTCCCCACTTACATTTATGGGAGCCCCCATAATATTTTTCTTTTATATAATTTTAAATGTCATTTCTGGATTTGGGTCATAGTTTTACATATTCCATGAGGATTTGAATTCAATTGCTAATATGGTTTAGACACTAGATGCCTCTGACAGACAGACAGACGGACAAATAAAGTGCTGAACTACCTAAGTCAACTAAGAGATCTTGCTTCGTTCAAACAATTAAAAGTCCGACAATCTGCATCATTGCACTTAGTAACTAGTTAGCAGGCGTCATTGCACCTAGTAACTAAATGTCTAGTTGTGTTTGACAGTTTGCAATAAGATGCACACACACATGGTCATTTGCAAGCTTATACTTGCAAACTATCGATTTGCAACTGTGTTTTTTTTTAATTTATTTGTGACAGGCTAGTGTTTGACCACTATCTCACCTGATGGTTAGTGACGATGTGATCGAAGCTGGTAAACACACTAGACCTGGAATACGCAGGCTCTCAAGGATAACTGCCGGAACACCGTATTTGTCTTGGCGGCACACTTTCAACTTGATGGTGGTAAGCTACTTTGGTAGTAAGCCAGGCAAGCAACTCACAAAATGCTCTACCACCTCTCTAATTTCACCTGATTAGCACCACCGGGGACCACATGTAGGGAGTCAGACTTAAGGGTTATCCTCCTACGGACATGGGTGACTCAGCCCCCATGATTATATTTTGCAGTGCAATACAATCTGCACACATGGTTGAGTTATCATCAGTCTTTATTTCAAGTCGGTTAATGTGAAGTTTATTTTCAAGCATGGATATAAAACAACTGAATTTGATGGCAATTTAACTCATACCAGCTATTTATATGTAGGATATGAGTTATCTTTTATTCTTAACACAAAAGTATGCAGAGTGAATGAATTTGAATGAGGCAGGTCTTACTTTGATTTCCGAAGACTTGAAAATATGAAGCACCCGTCTAAAAGCCAAGTGTGTATACTTCCTAAAACCAAACAAAATCTATTTATTACATTTCAGTCGATGCAGGTTGGTGAGATATTTCGTGAAGCTGGTGTCGCCTTCAACAAGCTGTCGGAGATGACCAATCTGCTGCACCCTATAGGGGAATCACAACCAGGGTAATAAATTAATAGTTAAACATATTTAAAAATCAAGGAGGCAACCACCTTGAGTGCTACTGCCTTGTCATGGTAACACTTACCACACTTATATATATATATTATGGTAATCATAATTAAATGAATAGGTATATAACTTTTCTCATTTGAGCTACTATCAAATGTAGAGTTCCTAGGTCAGGACACAATACTGAGTGCAATAACCGTTCTTATTATAACTGTGATAAGGCCTGTACTGATGTCCCACTTGGGTGTATTGTGCATTTTCCCTGCCAGCAGTTAGCTCAGCCACCCAACTCTTATATAGCGGACTGTGGCTTTGGATCACTGGCGCAAGTATCCGAGTGGTGAATATGTTAGTGTACATGATTATGGTACTAACCGGCTATTAATCACGTTATATAGTGTGTCAAAATACTCCGACCAGTTTCGAGTGTATATGATGCTCTTCATCTGAGAGTCAACAATGAATAGCAATAGCGATAGTTTTCATAATAAAAGTGTACATGATGACAATCTTATGTGACTTCAATGTGCAGCATAACTTAAAGAACAGTTTAAACGATGTAATAGCTCAGTGTGCTGCCATTGAGCCACCACTGGCCACAGTATCATTGACCTGTTGTTTTCCACCTTCTTGGCGAGTTTGACTGGCATTGTAATTTCAACATCCATGACTTTTGTCCCATATTCAACCGACTTCAAAAAACGAGGTTCTCAATACAACTGTTTTTTTTTGTATTTATGGTACCCGATGTCTCCGCCAATTTATGAATCAATTTTGATAAATTTTTTGTTTGGTCGATTATTTATATTATTACATCGCGATCGTAGTTGTTTGACATGTGAAAAAATTGTTTATTGAATTGAAGTATATTATTTTTTAGTTCTGTCCCAGGTCATCAAACTAGATGCAGTAGGCACCCGTGCCTTGATCATTTGTTCCTTCCCAAAGTGAGATATGGTAACTGTATTTTATAGGGATTGGTGGCATTCAGAGACCACTCTTGAACCCGTTACAAGACTTCTCAAAGCATATATGTGAATAGGTATCTTCTGGGCAAGCATGTTACATCTTCGGTCGCATCTTCACTTTCTATCAGGTGAGGTAGTGGTCAAATGCTTCACTATCTAGCATAAAAGTTGTCCGAGCTATCCATTATGAAAACTATAGATTTTATGTAATTTAGTCCCTATAACCAATACATGGATTTTGGGTCCGAGTTACAAACTGAATATAAGCCTGCATTTGAACTGCACATCTCATTGGCTTAGTTGGTATACCGGGTTCGATTCCACAGTACATAAGATTTCTCCCCCAAGGAAAAAATAGTGCAGAACACAAATGTGTTTCTGGCTCTGGTTTTAATTGTGTATGTCTTGTATCTTGTATTGTCCGACACCCACGACAAGAATCATCTTCGAACTTAGTGTTAAGCTTCGAGTATGAAAGTGTTTTTATATTTAACAGACTTCAAAAAAGAGGTTCTCAATTCGACTATATTTTTTTTTTGTATTTATGTTACGCGATATCTCTGCCCATTAACGATTTTGAAAAATTGTTTTTGTTTGGTAGATTATTCTTCAGAGGTGATCCCATATAAATTTTATGGAAATCGGTCAAGCCAAAACCAAAATATAAGTGATGAAGTCGGTTTTTTAAGCTTTGCTTGTGTTTCGATTATTGTTTATACAATCAACATTTGTATCAGTTGATTGCTACACTTATTTTGTGAAGTTTGTATTTGAGCCGAGGTTCATTTTGTTTGTATGTCGATGTTCTGTTCAGTTATCTGTACCATGGGATGAGTTATTTTTTCAGTATAATACATAATATGTAATGTATAATTTTTAGTGGCAAGTGGACAGAAGAAGAGATTGATATGCTCCGTTCCTGTGTTCATCGCTTTGCAGTAGACCTGAACAAGCTTAGTCAGCACATCAAGAGCAGGACTGTGTATGTACCACATAATTATTTGAAATTATTCCTTGTTACTGATGATAACGGTAAAAAATCATGATAAAAAGTACATATCGGCCGTTTCCATGACTTTAACAATCTCTCTACCAAATTTGATCAAGGTTAGACCAGCGGCTTAAAATTGAATAAGTAGTATTAAATTAGACATAGAGAGATGGTGCTACTTTTGGATTTATAATATAGCCGTGCACCGCGGCTTCTTCCGCTATTGTCATATTAAAAAGTAGTATATGTTAATCCTAGGTATAAGCCATGTACATTCTTGTTTATGTTTTATGTTTATGTTTAACCGTTTTTTGTATTTGTATAAGCCATTTACATTCCAAATTTCATCCAAATCTATTCTGCCGTTAAAGCATGAAGAGGGAACAAACATACTTGCACACTTACACACAAACTTTCGGATTTATGATATTAGCATGATTACTTAGTGTGACGTGGTTGTAACATAGAGGGCTATGTAAATCGGTTAAACCAATTCTTTAATAGATTGTGGTTAAAAGTTTGCCTGTCTAGAATAATAAAAAAAAAACCTAACTCAAAATGCTCTGGTTCTCTGGAAGCTGATTGTCCAGACGACCGTGAAAATAAAATCAGTTTTGTTGCTTTGCAACTTTGTTACGGAGAAGAGCTTGTCGCTCGTCTGATAGTAAGCGTCACATTGCTCATTGTACATTTCAGTGCTACCTAACTTTGAACTTCAATAGTTCAAAATGGTGCCTGCCTATCCGCTGAGTACACACTTGGGTTAGAATTGTTTTTCACCGACTGTCATAAATAAAATGTTTATAGGTAATATCAATTCAGTATATATGTTATTATTTTTTATGCAGAATAGGCAAGCATTTATTAAATGTTGTAAGTACCTCAGAACTAAATAGACTAGTTAGCGGGTAACTTGGGCTATGTGAACTAAAAATCCGGTTATGCTCAACATATTATTACACATGCTTTGGTATATTTAAGTTTGTATGTATTAGTGATAAATTTAGAAAGGACAAAATATCGCTTAAGGCGGGATTGAACCCGCGACCATAGGGGTCATGCCCTATTGCTCTAACCGCTGAGCTACTCAAGCCCTACTTGAAGCTACGAAATTATCCTTTCCTTATTATCAACGTCTTGCGGGGACGTCTCGAGCTTATAGGTAACTCAAGTGCTCAAGACCACAAACACACAACCCACAAAGTACCAGTTGCAATGCTAATAATAAGTTGAGCTAAATAAGTACCAGCATTTTGATGACGCGTCGAATCATCCAAGCGCTCTGATAAGTTGGTTTATTCTTAGCTTTAAATGATGAACGCGGTTATTCAATGCACCGATTGACCTCGCTATCGGTCACTACTCTTAATACATTGTAAATATAATAAACCAGCTGTACCAGACATGCGTTGCAATGCCTCGATTAGAAAGTGTTTTACCTCTTTTACGTTTATGGTCGCCTAGTGCTATAATTTTTGAATATTGGTTATTTATACTAAAATCGCTATCAAAAAATGGGGGGTGAGAAATACTTTTGTAAAAAAGTAGTTATAGTGACATAATTACATTAGTTGGACATATGGCCTCGCGAAGTTTTTGTAGAAGTTGATATATTCTATAATATTGTAGAATTTTTTTTTGTTCTATCAACTATACTTCCGCAGCGCATGCGATGAAAGACATTTTATGGTAAATTTTTTTACACATTGGGTTGGGTTTGGTAGGGATTTCTAAGGATCTCTAATTTTTTATAGTAATATATATAGCCTATATTACTCAGCGATAATGTAGCTTTCTAATGGCAAAAGAATTATTGAAGTCGGTCCAGTAGTTTTTAACTTTATTCGTTACATACAAAAATACAATCTTTATTCTTTATAATATTAGTGTAGATAGATTGTAGTTAAGTGGTTGCAAATCGAGCATTAAATAAAAATCAACAGCTGCGCCATACATTGATTTATCGGTTGGTCATTGCTCTCAAGCAATTATAATCGGTTATTGTAAGTTAGTTTCTTTTTTTTTTACTGACTAAGCAGACGTTTGACCACAATCACACCTGATGGAAAGTGACGATGTAGTCTAAGGTGGAGCAAGCTTGCTTAGTAAATACCTATTCACTTTACTTTTGAACACACCCAAATTGTACCTTTCGGGAAACACTGCTTTGTTAGTTGCCTGCTTGGGGCCCCGGAAACTTAACTCTGATTAATCCTCTTTATTATTTAAACCTTAAACATAGACTTTGTATTTGTGACTATAAAGTCAATTTGAAACGCAACTTTTTTATTTCAGCTCGCAAATTCGCACGACATTAAAGAAAAAAGCGTTCGAAGACGCAGGTATACCTGTGCGTCAGGTAAGCAGTAATCACGTGCAAATCCAGCAATCGCCACAGGTAGTCCCCTCTCCTATGACTGTGGTGAACACACAGAGTGTTTTGGGAAACTCACAGATATTCGGGAACACACAGAATGTTAGCGGTAACCATGGGTTAGCGAACCCACACAGCTTGTTGGTTACTTCGCAGAACATTCTAGCAAGTGCCAGTGTACAGGGCGTGCTCGGCAAAAACGCAGAGGTTGAACCATCCACTGACTAAAATGTTTTTAGCACAATTTTCAGTTTCCTTAGTTTCTGTTGTGCTGTTTTATTAGTGGATTTTTTTTATTTAGCACCGAAATTGTTGCATGCGCTAGGTTCGTTTGGACTCAATGAGCCGTTTTTTTTATTTAATACGTTTGTTGTAAAAGCTATAATATGGTTTGATTATGATATTGAATCCAGCTAATTTAACATACTAGATGATCTGTCCAGGATTCGCCAATGTGCACAAATTTAAACTATAAGGTATAAATAAATAAAATTTAAGCACATAGGAAAATCACAACTGTCACACAAGTGTTACTGTTTTTGTTGCACGTGAATTTATTTACAGATTATATTTATACAATATTTGATTAAAAAGTAACCTATACCAATGTTACTTTAAAGTTTAAAACATCCGCTATGGGGTAGCGAGGAAAAAAAACGGCTCATTGCCATGACTGTAATTAATTTTTTTCATTATTTTTCATGATTGTTTCAATATTTCTTTGCACGCTATAGAATCTTCATTTATGAAATAAATATCTACCGATATTATTAAAAATTAACGATTAGCTATCTTTATACAGTGTTTATATACCGCCATGGGTAAGTAGTGCACATTACTGCAGGGGGTGGTTTGGAATCGACAACTGAGCAAATTAAAAAAAAAAAAAAAATTTTTTTCAATTTTTAATCGACTGACCTGCAGGCAGTTCAGTAGTAATTGTCAAGTAAAGTATGGCCCTCCATAGACAGCCGCTACAACAATAGCTTCCAGAGTAGGTGAGTGCTACGAGTGCTACGGGTGACGAGAGGTCACACTGAAAGGCGGTTCAGGAATTACGAGAACCAACCAACTTGTTAAGAAAATGGCAAATTATTATTATTATTTAGCATAAAAAAGCTTCCGTTTCAGTTATAATAATCGTTATTTATTTAGTCGGAGTCCTAGTTATTATGAGGTAATTAATTCCTGAAAACACTGAAATGTGACCTCTCGTCACATGTTAGTTCAATGACCCCGTAGCACTCGTAGCACTCACCTACTCTGGAAGCTATTGTTGTAGCAGCTGTCTACGGAGGGCCATACTTTACTTGACAATTACTACTGAACAGCCTGAAGGTCAGACGATTAAAAATTGAAAAAAAAAAATTATTTTTTTTTTATTTGCTCAGTTGTCGATTCCAAACCACCCCCTGCAGTATTGTGCACTACTTACCCATGGCGGTATATACTATAATAATTTAAAACACACTCAATATTAGTGTACAATATATAGGGCGTTTTTTAATCAGGGCACATTCGAAATCATAGGAGATACAAGGAAACTATCTTATAAACCATAGTAATTTTTTTGTGTCAAAAATTTCGGGTTAGATTATTTGATTAAGTGTGAGCTGCCCATAAAAATTTATAAAATTGTGATTTTGTTTATGCCGATTTTGATTATTTAATTGCAATGTAAGTATGTTGGTCCAGGAGGAATCTTGCAACTCAATTTTGAAGCAGATATCTCCAACCGACTGAGCTGATATTTTGTATTCACGTTTAGTTTGGATGACAATGTATGGTAAGCTGTGTGACGTCATTCTTAAAGGAATTCAACATGGCGGAACTCCCAAAATGGCGGACAAGTAATTTTTAATGCACTTCTTGCTGAAAATAACTCGAAAAATGAAGTGACGTCATATTAAATCTAATATGGCAGTCTTCTAAAAAGTTGTCTTTAAATAAGTTTTTAATAAATAACTTATTTTAGATACTAGACTTACGAATTGTAAGAAAAAATATTCTTTAAATCTGCAGATTTAGTCAATGAAATTAATGCTTTAATTAAAGTTAAACAGATCCAAAAAACATACAACTTCATATTTGTAATCAACTCGTGCTTACTCGTGACCATACATTTTATAATTCCAAAATGGTATCACAAAAAAGGCATGATTTCAAAGACAACTTCCATGTATCTCATATGGTTTAGAATTTATACTGCCCCCATACTCTCCCGATAAAAAAACTCAATTGTATCTCGATATCTGCCTGCACTGTTTGAATGATACTATTTATCTCTGTAAAACCTTTATTATGTTGTATTATGATATTTTTCTAACATAGTATAATATAACATATATAAATATTGCAGAATCATTGCTTGATTCTTTCATAAAGTTACCCGGGTGGCATTACAAATACTTTATTTCGTTCGCACGACATTTGGTTACACAATACACAATATTCTTGATATTTACCTCGTATTTAGTTCTAAGTGTCCTCTCAAAGTTAAATGTTCAAACGTATAATGCGTCTAGATTGTTTTTGTGGCAATTTTGTTTCTAGCTTGGATATTTAACTTGAAGAGTTTGATTTTACTCTGGCCATTTGCAACATTTGATTTCATGACTTACATTTAGTGTTCGCCGAGTCCTAATTCTGATACAAGATAATCAAGTAAAGTCTATTTATGTTTATGAGAAAATCGTTTTTATTGGGTATACGTGCTCATTTAATTGGCTGTAATTTTGCGAGTCTGGCAATAGAATCATTAACTTTCATGAGTGCCTCTTTGGGGCCCATGTGAATAAACGATTTAAATTTTGATTTCTTCAAAATATTATCATTATTTACACAGGACAAGCGACCCCTAAAATAAGTTTTACATTTAGTCTACATCAAATGCATCTTAAGCCTTTTGTTTGCATTGGTTACCTTTTTACCACCAATCATAATGTACGTTTACTGTGGTTCCATTCGAGTTCATAGCTTGTGATATGTTGAATAGAAATCATCTTCACGACAGCATATTTATTTGGAACATATTACAAATCATTCAAACATCAATTGGTATTGTTACAACTAAGAATTTGCACAATTTATACTCGCTAGCGAGACGTCGTGGTAATTATTATTCAGACCAAATGCTCTGCGCCCTTCCCAAGTAACTTCGCGGCTAACTTACCATACTCTGGTTTATTATTTAGACAAAATACTCCGCGTGCATCATAAATGACGTCGCAGTGATTATTTATATATATAGATATATTTTTCTAAATGATGTTCAGAATAAATACCATACATCCTGCCTAACGGTGTATCATCAGGATTGTTTAGGTATAAGCAGTGGTAGTAGCAGAGTTACTGTCGTTTTCATAATATTTCTATGATTGTGGTTCACATTAATCTTGCGATTAGTGTATTAGATAATATTTGTTACCAGAATCCCTAGCGTGTATTGATTGCAAACTCTTGGTACTTTCACGCTTTTGTAACGTAAGGCAACACAAGGCTACGCAAATATCTTATATTTGGCACTATTAGACGTCCCCGGTACTATTAAAGTTAATTGAACACATGTTTAGCGACATATTAGCTAGTTTGGTACTTGTATCTAGTAAGACATGTCTTACTAGATACAAGTACCTACTGGTACAAGTACTACCTTAATAGCCTGCTATTATACTTTATCAAGTCTCTAAAAATTTCAAAATCAGATAATTGGCGTCAGGCAAATGATGTTATCTACGCTGAATCGCATACCCTGATGCAGTGGAACGCTCTCGCATTTGGCGAAAAAAAAAAATTAAATTAAAAACGAAATTTAGGCCATAAGATAAGGCATTCAATGTAAGATCGGCGTATTTGTGACGTCGATTTATGATACTTGCGTAGCCTTGGAAGACGCGTCGTAGACAACCTTATCTCTAGCTACCTCTATCTGTTCCCAGGTGACACTGAACATGCTGAATGCGACAGAGAACGAGGTCGACGTCGAAGGGCTGAGTGCCGACGGAGTGAAGCTGGAGTTTGAAGTGAACAACGACGAGGTTGCCTCCTGAGGTTTACTCTGGTTAGCAAACCAGTAAACGCTACAATATTCCGGACAATTCGACTGTTACAGTGATTTCATGCCTATGGCTTAATAGACTCGAATTTGTGATTTGTGTTAACAGCTCAGATAGGCGACAGACTCGCACACTTATCACCTTCGTTCCTTTCAGCCGCAGCAATTCGAGTCTTATTACAGATGGTACAAGAGCTAAAAGGAGTCCCCATAAGTACATGAAAGTATTCGCTTGTGAGTCGTCGTTTTTAAATTTTTGAACACGTTCTACATTGTAAGAAATTTCGCTCGCAATTTATGTATGACTTTGTGCACTATTATCGTATATTCAAACTGTGTAACGTAGATTTTTAACAAAAGGTTGGAAAACATATAAACCCGAGGCGCTTGTGATAGTTTTGACGAATAATATATAAACACCAAGTTTTATATGCAAAAAAACCGCTTCCTCCAGCTCCTACTAAATACTCCTACCGATAGGAGCACCAGGACACCCAAATGCTCCTACTGTACATAAATACAACGGCGGATAATGTAATACTCAACATTTAATTATTTCTGTTCCTATCGCCTTACATATTGTACACTCAATCAAAACATTACTTTGTCCTTTCTATGTATAAGCTATCCATGAATTTCCAAAAAATTACCCACAGTTATGTTGCCATGTAGAAGCGATAACTGCGTTTCGCAAATTGTAGTGTCCTTTTCGATTTGATCATGACGTCGTTGTTTCGGAACATTGCGTTTTTCATCGGTTGCTTTCGAAAGAAAACTTAGCAAGCGTAAGATGGTTACATGTTTACTGAGTGCAACGACGTATTCCAGCTCTCTGCAACATTGTTCGTACAATGTCTTTCTTGATGCACCATTGATTTCTTAAGCTTTTGACCGCCAAGCTATACAAAGCATCCTCGCTCGCCTGACGCCAACCAAACATTGTATCGAAATACAACATCGTTATTGAGCAAAACTTTCCGTCAAAAATTATTTACGCGGCTGCATTCCATATGATACAGACAGTCGTAAAGCTACACAATAAAAATAACAAAGGTATTGACAAGTACTTTTATTCATTTTGTCATCTACAATGTGTGTCTTCTAATAAAGTCACGGCGTAGAGGACACGAAAATCTTCGTCTTCCATTGAAGTTCTTGGCGTCCAAAAGGTTAAATCGCCCCTCAGCCAAGTTTGACTCGCATATGTTTAAAACTTATTTATCATAGCGTTTTCTGCTAACGGTTGAGTCATGGATTGAATATACTCCCAACCTTTGTCAATTTAGTTTTCGGGAACAAGAGCTAAAGCAGAAGACAATCCAACGAACCTGCGCTCAACTTTGTTACTTATGTTCAAACTTTTGACCATCATCTCACTCGATGGAAAGTGACGACGCGAAAAGTGCGATTTTTGTAATGATAAAAGCAGCATTCAATGTTTGCCTCAGGAAACATTATGTTGCGTTAATTATAGCTTTCTCATAGTCAGAATCAGGACTTGAATGTCCTGGTGCTCCTATCAGTAGGAGTATTTATTAGGAGCTGGAGGAAGAAGCGATACAAACATATTTCTAATTTGGGTGATCTATTGAAAGTTAAGAATATAAAATGTAGCTAGTTAAACAAGATGTTATTATCAATTTTTATAAATAATTCAATGTTGTTTCAAGAATAGTGTATAAAATAAGCCAAATAAGCATAGGTTCCTTAAACTAACTTAATTTTTAAATTAAAAAATTTCATAGATCATTGCTGAAAGCAATGCGCTGTATTCTGAAGTTATTTTACTACCAAAAATACGGCATCAGAAATAGCTTCTACACCGTTGGACTATCATGAATAATTTAAATAAAATAAAGATATTTTAGAACGGCATTTAACCTTATTTATGTATTTATTATCAATATACGACATATATCATGCTAAATATTAGCATCCTAGTGCTCCCAGCTATATTTATTGTATATTATGACGTATATTATTAGGCATATAAATTGAACAATTTAAAATATTAGTCAAACAGGCCGCCCCTGATAGTTCCAGGAGCAAAGGTGCCCAATATACTAGCAGCATTGCCGCACTGGATTGCAATAGCTATCCTTTGCCCCAAAAACGATCCGGAGCGGGCGTCACCAACCTTCTCGTTTAACCCCTTTGCCCCAAAAACTATCCGGAGCGGGCGTCACCAACCTTCTCGTTTGACCCCTTTGCCCCAAAAACGATCCGGAGCGGGCGTCACCAACCTTCTCGTTTAACCTAAACCCTATCTCTTTAATTAACCTTTTAGCCTCAGCGCCCCAACAGCCCGTGGTTTCTACCGCAATGGGAACAAAAATGTAACTATTCTCTAATGCCGCGTACTTAGTGCGCTTTTTAACTGCAGCAACTTCTGCGGCTGCTCCCGGTGTGTGAGTAGTACGACCCATCGTCACTTACCATCAGGTGAGATAGTGGTCAAACACTAGCCTGTCACAAAAAAAAAAACCCAGGTGACTAGCAGCAAACGTGCTAACGCAAGTCGTCGTGTCGTATATTTTTTCTACTATATAAAAATAAGTCGGGTTTTCCTTCCTGACGCTATAACTCCAGAACGCACGAACCGATTTCCACGGTTTTGCATTCGTTGGAAAGGTCTCGGGCTCCGTGAGGTTTATAGTGGCGAAACGGAGTTCGCCGGGTTTGCTAGTTGATTATAAACATGAATACGGTTTTAAATTCCGATCTAAAATATTTCTATTTTATTTTAATTATTCATGGTTTTAACCAAAAACTTCTTTAAGCTTTTGATGCACTTTAAACAGGCCTAGCTGACTTCAAAACTAAATTTTTACCAAGATATTATAACGTAAAGCAATAAATGTATAATATTCTTTTTAAGATATAAATGTATGAATTACGGAGTGATAATAAATATAATATGTACCAAATATATATAGTTCTTGCTTAACGTTTTCATTGGCTGGAATCATCAGATAATTTACGGTCCATTCCACTATGATCACCAAGGTAGTCATAGGCGACTCTTTAGTGTCCTTTGATCACCCGTGAATGTAAATCACCTAGGTGATAATAGTCGACTCCGTTCAAATTATCTATTCAGTATCCTTAATTAACCTGTAAAGAATCATTACTCTTAGTTTTTTTATACATTGGTAAAAATATAAATGTTATTGATATAAAGGTGTTTTTTACCGACTGCACAAAAACGGAGGAGGTACTAAAGTTGACTGTATTTTGTTTTAAATTTTTTTATGTGTAATAATTTCATAATATCGTTCCACGTGAACCGATATTGAAATTTTTTCGTTCGATAGATGCTGCTTTCCAATTGTTCACATTTAAATTTGATCAGGAAGAAATACAGTCAGATCTATAAAAAATCTTAGACAGTAACGGTTGTTCACAGGTGAATTAAGGAAACTGAATAGATAATTTGAATGTAGTCGACTATGATCACCTAGGTGATTACATTCACGGGTGATCAAAGGACACTAAAGAGTCGCCTATGACTACCTTGGTGATCATAGTGGAATGGACCTGATTTACATTGCTTGAATAAAAACTCAACGTACTGCCTCAGGAAATTTAAGGCTTACTTTGATATTTTGAGCTTTGAGTCCACACTCGTACTCCTACAATGTCAAAACAAAAAGGCCTGCCTCACGTCAAAACCTCTTGATGAGTTTAAACTCAAACTGGTCTAATGTAGATCTAAGTTTGAATGTTCTGAGCGGTGGGACTAAATGCATACAGTTTTTGCATTTGGAACTAACTTTAACTGTTAAAACAACTTGTTTGTCGTGTTAGTTTACATCGTTTGAATAAAAACATTTCTCAACGTACTCAACTTGCTGCTTCAGGTCATTCAAGCCTTCCTTTGATATTCAGAGAGGTCTATTCTAGTCGTTAAATTTATTGCGATTGTTCGAATTGTTGTGACATCGATCGGTTGAAAATTCAATCGATTCGATGTCGATGTAGAGATAATCAATGGGCGGAATAGACCCCCAGTTTTGAGTCTGCACGGGCTCTAGTAACGTCAAAATAAAATGCTTGCTCACGTCAAAACTTCTTGACTTGAGCAAGCATGAGTTCGAACTCGAAAGTGGTAACTAAATATAAACCTAAGTTTAAGTTTTCTGAGGGCCATCTCTCAGAAAACTTAAACATAGGTTTATATTTATATATACTCATGCTTGCTCAAGTCAAAAAGTTTTGACGTGAGCAAGCATTTTATTTTGACGTTACGTTTAACTGCATACAGTTTTGCAAAGAAGTTCTTTATGTAACGTTGGTGTGTAAGCCCTTAAGGTGTATTATTAGGTGATAAAAGTTTGTACAAATGCTCGTCATTACTACCCTAGTTAATAGTATGATGGAAAACCATCGGGTACACATCTAGTATCATAATTATTATCATCAATATTCAATGTAGGACATTTTGATGACGTTCCCTACCACACACCCAGTATGCGACAAGATGTCCATAGAGAACTAACATACCTCGTTATAGACAGTAGTTACTGGCACATTGACAATACTTAAAATAATAAATTACACAAATTAAACAATTAAATTGTGTTCCTGGTTCTGGTTGTGACGATGTGAATGTTTCCGGCACCCACGACACAAGTCATCGAACTTGTGTGGGGCTGTGTGGAAGCGATTGAACAAAAAGACCTATATAATTTAATAACCTATAGAACAATATCACACACTGGAATATAAAAATAATAAATTTTTGATTAGCTGTGTTCATGCAAGCATAGTGAATTATATGCAAGTGCGTGTCGGAAGGACAAAAGTTAACACATTTTATTATTTTACAAGCTTTTATTTAGCTTGCACTGTCTGTATGTATGTTTGTTCGGGTGGAATCTTGCAACTCAATTTTGAAGCAGATATCTTTAACCGATTGAGCTGAAATTTTGTATTCACGTTTAGTTTGGATGACAATGCATGGTTAGCTGTGTGACGTCATTCTAAGTCCAACATGGAGGCACATACAAAATGGCGGACAAGTAATTTTTAATGCACTCCCACAATATGGGTATCAAATGAGAATAACTCGAGAAAAAAAGTAACGTCACTTTAAATCCAATATGGCGGACTAATAAAAGCTTGTCTATAAAAAAGTTTTTATCAAGTAACTTATTACAACGTCTAATCAAGTCAATAGCATAGGTTGAACTGTCCAGTGCCCACGTACCCTAATATTTGTTTATATTACCTAACTATAGTTTGACCGAAAATGCTGTACCGCGCCTTAGGAATGGCCAGCAAGAGAAGGAAAGTGGGGGGAGGGAAGTAGCTATGTCTAAGGTGCGGTAAAGCGGTCTCGATCAAATTATAACAATCAAGTATTCTAGTAGCGCTGTCACTCGTTATGGAACGTTCCGATCGCTTGTAGTCGAAATGCTGCCTTTATATCACTATAATACCCCCACTTGTGACACTATTTGCGTGCAATGTCTACTTGTTGTGTATTTAGGATGCATCGGTATAGTGATTATATGTGCGTTAATATATATAAACATTTTATTATCATAATTATACTGTTAGCAAATTTCATTTATTTTATCTATAGCGTTTATATATATATAATATTTTAACGTGACCGTTTAAGGTTTTATAATCAATACATTTTTCAAATAAACGCGTGTAATAAAGCAAATAAGCAATAAAGTGAAACTGATTTAAGAGTCTGTTTTGTCCTTCGTATAGTGTTAGCTCTAATATGTTTAGTTAATTAATAAATTAAATTTAATTAATTAAAACAATACTAGTTTAGTAAAATTTGGCGAAAATAAGGCTCAGGATGAATGTTGCTTAGACCGTTTTTATCTCAAAATATGCTCTTGAATAGTACATCTGAAAAGAGTAGATACTCTACGTATAAACACTGTAATGTATTCAAAATTTGTAACATATAATTTATGTTGTATACTGCTTGAAACACGTAGAAAATGTCGACTTTGTAGTCGACTAGTTTCGGACAAATTTGTTGTCTCTCATCAGTCCTTCATTCAGTTGTAACATAGTTAAACGCAGTTTTGTCTAAACTATGTAACAGCTATGGTACGCTTATAAGTAAAACGGTCAACTGTTTAGAAACGACATAACAGAGACTGGTGTTGGGTCTTTACTTGTGCTCCGCAGTGATAAACCAGTTGTGATATAAGCAAATTGCTGATTACAAGTCAATGCAGACTCAACGAATGTCTCTGATTATACTAATAAATTCTTCGTCAGTCTTTAAGGAACTTTAATGTTAAAACTATCGTGAGTATTACACATTATGTTTCAATGTTATATTCGGCTTAAAACACGAAAATTTCGACTTACTGTACGTGTGTACGTGGTGCCAGTCACGCGCCGAGGCCCGAGCCGCACGTCTCTGCGTATCGCGCGTCTGACTCATCCTGATGAAGGACAACTAATTTGTCCGAAACTAGTTGACTACAAAGTAAGTCGAAATTTTCGTGTTTTAAGCCGAATATAACATTGAAACATAATTTAAGGAACTTTTCATTCTGAGATTCTGTTTAGGTAGGTTATTTCAAATTGTATTTTGTTATAAGACTATATAGACATCTTATATGTCCTTGTCTAATTTAAATTGACGATGTCTTAAGAACCCGTTTACATTTTATGTCTTTCTCGCTCGCACGATTCACTTATTTTGAGATATAAAACTGACGGTGTGAGTTATTGTAAATGTTGTCAATATAATCCCTAAATAATAATATCACGGATCTTATAAACTGATATTCGTTTTCTTAGCTTTTGGATTGGCGGAGAAAATCGATGTCAAATTGATTTTATATTTTTTTCACTCTTTCTTCGTCTAATTAATAGGTATTAAAACGAAAATTAATTTAAAGTATCCGTTACATAATTATTTAGTAAAGTTATTGACAACATTTTCCATATCTCGCTCCATAATGTTTATTTCTCAAAATGAATGAATTGTGCGATCGAGACAGACATAAAAATGTATACGGGTTCTTAAATATTATCTAGACTCAATGAAAATGAGGTCTGTTATACTTGTAAGAAATGTTATAGATAATTTTGATAAAATAAGTCTTGATTTGAATGTTTATGTAAAGAATTAATACTAGGCAAAAATGTGGTACTGTAGAGCTGGGTGTCTTTTTGTTAATAAATAGTCTTTGTATTCCTAATATGTGAGATTTTTTAATTTTGTGAGTATGTTCTTTTTCCTAGGTACCTACCTAATCACATTTGCGAGATAAGGCATATAAAGCTTTTTAGTCAGTAATAGGTAGTCAGAATGGGGTTGGCGTCGCGGCAACTTCGGCAGAGCAGCGCAAACGGCGAAAATATGGAAACCTCGGCAGTGGTTACATATTTGAGCCCTGAGATCCATGGGGACCGGGAGCTCATTCTATTTATAAAATTCTATCAGAGCTCCTGGTTGAGGCGACGCGTGAACTTAAATGCTGGCACTTATTTGGCTCAACGTATTAGCATTGCAATTCAGAGAGGCAATGCAGCCAGCATGATGGGAACGCTACCCACTGGTAGTGAGCTTGAGCACTTGAGTTACCTATAGGCTCGATGTCTTGTAGGTAACTTGGTTCTTTGCTGTATATAGTTTAAGTTTAGTTTTAGGAAATATAGGCTTTTGGTAAGAATGTGGTCGAGGTTGGTAAACTCGCGTAAAATGATAAAGCGTAGAATGACTGATTCCAGCTGCAAAGAACAATTTTTAGTGATTCTGATTGTTGCGACAGTTTCTTTTCTACTTATTGGTAACTACGACTATCGATAGATATAATTATATGTACAGAATGCAAAAAACAAAAAAGGTGGTGGCGTTCAAAGAAAAAAATAATTCTCACCTCTGAAAATACCCCATGTATGTAGATCTAATATATAAAATTCTCGTGCCACAGTTTTCGTTGCCATACTCCTCCGAAACGGCTTGACCGATTTTGATGAAATTTTTTGTGCTTATCCGGTATCTATGAGAATCGGCCAACATCTATTATTCATCATCATCATCATCATCACTTTTCATCATTATCAACGCGGGTGAAACCGCGGGGCGCAGCTAGTTATTATATATAATCTTGTGCAAGTGCAAGTTTAGCCAGTGTCAAGCTATAACATATTTTGAGTGTTCACAATAAAAGTTTTAGTCACAGTCCAAAGTCAAGAAAAAGAGTCTAGGTCCAATAATAGTCAAGTCATGCCCTAGTTAAGTGGTAGAAACTTTACTAGAAGTTGGAACTTTACTGGAGTTAAGAGCGAAAGTAGAAAATCACGTTTTTCAACTTTATGATTTGTCTACACTCATGCACGTTCACGAACTAGTAACAGTTAAAAATCCATCATAATAACACATTAACACTCGAGGAACCATAGGTTTTGGAAAATAATACAAAATCAACAACGCTACATTTTCACTTTCGCGGCAAAACTCCTTAAAATAACTTAATAAGTCATGTTCTAAGTTGAATATTAACGCAAAATTTATATTCAAGTTATTATATATGGGGCTTAGCAAAGTTTTTGAATTAAGCTTCAAGTAATACATTAGGCATTGCAAAAATCAACGATACATGAATTATTAAACGTTATATTTGTACTTCCACTGGGCAAATAGCTATCTCGATCCAGGGGGTCTATTCCGGGCGTCACATCGATGTCGAAATCGAGCGATTTTCTTTTGTTATGAACATCGAATCAACTGAAATTTCAACCAATCAACTGTCGTACCGACGCACAGTGGTTAGTCCCCATACAAGAGGCTGGACATAGGATACTGAAAAATTAAATGTCGCAATTTCACTAAACTTAATATACCATTCCGATCCGATCCGATTTTTCATTCATTATATACTTTTCATCATATCTCAAAAAGTGCAAAAAAGTAGCACTATGTGTCTTTAAAGAAAACGTGGCATATAATGATAAGATGCTGGCATAAAAATTCCAGAACGAAAATCGGCCAAAATCACGAGATATTCATATTTATATGTTGCTTCCCATACATGAAAAACTGTTTTATTTGATTTACTCGTAAACTATAAGTCCAGTCTTAAAAGACATTCTGGTCATATTTGTTAGTTTTTATCATAGGAATCGAATGGTATATTAAGTTTAGTGAAATTGCGTCATTGAATTTTTCAGTACCTATGTCCAGCCTCTTGTATGGGGACAAACCACTGTGCGACGTCGCATCAATTCGAACAATCGTATTTTGACGACCAGAATAGACCTACAGGCATACTAGCTTCGGGCATCTTCGATTGGCTTCGGATACTTTGCCCAATCGCAACACGTTACCCCGTCCCTCTAATATACCCCTCTACCCGATTGATTTGTTATTAAATAGTTCAGCGCATTCAAAATATTATCATTATTGTTGTTAATTTCGTGGCAACATTCCCTCTGAAATTTAATTTGAGCAGTGAAAAAGCTCAGTTGTAGTTCGGCGTTGTTTACGACACGACGAAGAAACAGTTACTCAAACGACAGCGCATAAACACTACCTATTTGAATAAAATAATTGAAAGTGCATTGTTTGTGAAGGCTAACGACGAAAATCTTGCCGGATTTATTATCAAAAGGTATGTCCCACATCTGATTATGTACATTATGTTCATTTTTTAAATATCTCGAACACCTACTTAACTTGTCTAAAGTCATTGTGGTAGGTCAGTAGTGAATACAGCAATATATTTTTATTAATACATTTACATTGCCGGTAAAAAAATCATTCAATAAAACATTGCATTTCGTATCAAAATAAATATTTAAAAATACAATGAGCCTTTGCGAGTATCTTTGGCGGGAAATTCAATGTCGTAACGTTTGTTTTTCATGTAATTTAGTTATGATGTGTCTGACTAGTGTTTTTTGTATTTTACCGACTTCAAAAAGTAGGAGGTTCTCAATTCAACTGTAGTTTTTAAAGTATGTTACCACATAACTTCTTTCTAGGTGAACCGATTTTGATGGTACTTTTTTTTGCTAGTGCTGTGCTTCTCATGATTTCCAATTTCAATTTGATCAAGTAGTCAGTAGTTTTTTACCGACTTCCCAAAGAAGGATGAGGTACTCAAGTCGAATGTTTTTATTTTTTTTTATTTTTTATATATATATTACCTCATAACTTCTCTCCACGTGAGCGGATTTCGAAATTTTTTTTAGTGTGAAAGACGTTGCTTTCTTATTGGTCCCATTTAAATTTGATCAAGATCTGATCCGTAGTTCTTGAAATATCGTCAATAATGTCTATTTTGTGACGAATAATGCGTACTTTGACGATGTTCTGGTTTACCCGACTTCAAAAGTTACCTCACAACTTCTTGCGAGCCGATTTTGATGATTGTTTTCTTATTTGAAAGCTGGGGATCAAGGTTCCGATGATAAAGCGGTGAAGTCGGTTTTTTTAAGCTTTGCTTGCGTTTAATTATTGAGTTACTCTAAACAATACTTATTTAAATAATTTTATCTGAATCAGGGTTCCGAAGATAAAACGGTGATCTCGGTTTTTTAAGCTTAACTTGCGTTTAATTATTTTATAGTTTTATTTAATTAATTCTATCCATTGCAAAATCCATAGTTCTAGTTTCTTCTAATAAATCTATTCGTACACAATATACAACTTTTTGTAGGCCGTGACTGAGTTTGAAAATATACTAATGTTCTTTTATGTTTTAATTTCAGCCATCGACATGCCCAAATACGAGGAGAGTCGTAAAAAAATGGACATCTCGCCGTACCCAAGACCAATGAACTCGCAGACAAAGTTTGCATTGAAACCCGTTATTGATATGTATATTGGTTTAAAATCCGACTTTTCTGTGACAAAGTTCACAAATCAGAGGCAGTTCGATGTGGCGCCAGGCTGCGTCCTCGTACTGCACAACAATTTGCCACCAGACACGATCATTCAGCATTACGTCCGAAAATCTCGCGGAAACCACCTCGTCACTATTGACATATTCACAGGAGAAGATATTCCATTTTACATAATAGATTGAGTTTTCTCATTTTTCTATGTTGATGTAAAGGCGATGTTGTTATAACTACCATCTATATATTTTTTTAAACACAAGACTTAAGTCCGATCATTGAAAACAACGTTTCATACCATGTATTACAAATGATGTATGTTTTTTTTTGTAGGGGCGTGCACCTTTGGAATGTTTTAAATTAATTAGTACACGCCTATCTAAAATATTTTTAATATTAAATACGTAAATTAATAAAAACAATATTTAATGTAATCACGCATAACGATTTTTTGTCATTATATCCGTTATCGTGATAATGCGACGTGGCTCTGATACATGATAGATAAGTTGTTACTAGGATCATGATTTTGCGGCTGTATATAGGTATAGGATGAATTATATATTTTTATGAGTTACATATTATTAGCACTTAACAGCACGGAAGAGCACATTGTGGGACTTAGCATATTTTCGTGCAGTAAGAGTGTATTGTTATGCACGGACAGCAACAGCCTCCACTACTACTACCAAAGCAAGCTCCGCAGCTGCCTCCGCAGCCGCCACCGCAGCAACTACCACAACCGCCGCAACAGCTTCGGCAGCCGCCACAGCCACCACAGCCTCCGCAGCAACCAGGCATCTTATTCGTATCAGATATATATATATACACATATATCATATATATATTTATCTCAATATAATATATTATGTTTGTATATATAATACATCCTATACCTATATACAGCAGCGAAATCATGATCCAAGTACCAACTTATCTACCTATTATGTATAAACGGCCTTCTGAAATTGTGAATACCGGCCCACTTCTGAAATTGTGAATCTAATATGGCAGCCGCCACAAAATGGCAGATTATCATTATCTATCTTTAAGGTCGATTTATATATCTATTATTTAGGTACTGTTTTGTAAACGGACGTTGCAAATATGTATGCAGCACCGTCCATATTTAGATAGTTTTTTTTATTACTTGGGGTTGGGCTGTCTGTAAGAGATCGTGATTTTAGCGATAAAAAGCCCTTTGTACACATAGTTAAGGTTTTTTTTCTTTTGTTTATCTTGTTTAATAAAGTGGTGTCTATCTATAATGTTTATTTCCATCCTCCTCTATATGAATATCAAAAGAAAGAGTTTGACTATTAGAATACAGTAGGTACATTGTAAAAATATCAAATTTAAAATGGCTGCCACCGCAAAAGCATCTTTATGTAGTTTTATCAATTTTTCTTTTCGAAAAAATCGTTTAACGTAAAAATTTATCATTTTTTAGTTTGCTGTGTTAAACTTATTTTGCAAAAATAGTATCCTTATAATGAGCCTCAACACTTTGTAACTTTAGTTTATAGTTTTATTGTTGATAATTTTGCTGGCACTAAAATAAATACGTTGTAATAGGGTAAGATAATAAATTAATATCATATACATACGTGTAATATATATATATATAATACGTATAACGACCCTGTTGGCGCAGTGGGGTAGCTTTTGATATCTTCGCCTCGGGTTCTGGATTCTTTTATTTTATTTTTAAACTTAGTGTGCGGCTGTGAAAGAAAGCGTATGTAATTTTGCGGCAGGCGCTTACCTAGGTAGTCTATAGAAAGCGCTTGTGCAGTTTGCCTCCATGCATCCTTGTCATTAATGTAGTTAAATCGTTTTATAATAAGCATTCTTAATAAATGTCAATTTTATTGCTGATTTAAACTTTCCCAGTGGTAATAAAGTTACAACTTTAGGATTTTTATTGTAAAATCTAACCCCATTTGCCATACAAGAAATATTCGTTATGCTTAATCTATATGCGCGCATTGTAATTTTATCCTTATATCTAGTATACCTATTAAGATTATGTGGGTCGCTTCTTTTTCATCCGATTTCAAATTATTTTTTTGTTTGAATGATATTGCTTTCTAATTGGTTCCATTTAAATTTGACCAAGATCTGATCTGTAGTTCTTGAAATATCGCCAATAATGCGTATTCTGTGGACTACATTGACGATGTTCTCGTTTCGAATAAACTTCAAAAGTTACCTCATAACTTCTTTCGTTCTGGGCCGAATTTGATAATCCTTTTTTTATTTAAAAGCTGTTACTTTTCATATTATTATGGTTCCATTGAAATTTGATCAAGATCAGATCTCTAGTTTTTGAGTTATCGTCAATAATGCGTGTTTAATACATTAAATCCGATCAAGATTCCGAAGATAAAGCGTGAAGCGGTGAAGTCGGTTTTTTTAGCTTTGCTTGCGTTTAATTATGTGTGCTTCAACCCATTTCGACGCATCTATGATTATGAAAAAGGTCTGCCCGCATTTTGGACCTAGAAAATCTACATGGATCCTCTCATATGGTAAGTTAGGCCAGCGTTAAGGTGCTGCCTTGCATTGCGCTTCCACTGCCTCATCTACTGGGCCACCATACATACGGACGCGCATACGCCTTGGTTTTGACAATGCACATATGAGCGCTGTGTAATTCCCGCAAAACTACTTACCTACAAGACTCCGGAACGACTAACGGGTACTTCCCAACGGATCATAGTATCGGATTTTCACATTAACCGATCATAACAGTTGTTTCCACCTGATCATAAAATCAGTTGCAAGTAAAATAAATTATATATCATTCTTCCCAACGGATCTTAAGATCAGTTGGGAAGAATAATTAATTAAAAATATATTGTTGTTTAAATTATATATTGTTGTTCTCAACCGATCATAGGATCTGTTGGAACTTAAATAGGTACGTATTTTATATTCTCAATGGATCATAGAAATATTATGGTTTGATTCACCTTGTATTTTGTGAACATTACATTATCTATTTTTAATGTGCATACATATATTTCGATAGCTTAGGTAGGCTGCGATAATTGTGGATTAAACTTTTCCCATTAAACTGCTAAATGATAAATGTAACAAATAAATGCTAGGAACAGTATATTGTTTGAAAAATTACAAACATTAAATATCAAAAAGCTTTACAACGGAAATAATAATAACAGATACAGATTTTCGTAAATATTTATGTACCTGGTTTTTAAAAAAATATCTAAAATCAACCCTGTGTACTAAAATTACACACAAAATCAACAATAATATTTTTAAACTTTCTGGTAAATCACAGAATAATCAGTCTTAAATTAAACACATGATGTAAATACTAATTTAAAATTTGCTATTTACATAAAATAAAATCAGTCTTAAAACAACATATTCCACCTACTGTGATTTGTAGTTGGTCAAAATATAACCGTAGGGTAAGAACACTTTTTTCTTTTTTTTTATATTATGTAGGTAACAATTTTACCAGCCATAGGTAATTTTATGTATTCTGTGAATCAACTTCAAGCAATATAATTAAACGCAAGCAAAGCTTAAAAAAAACCAACTTCCCCGCTTTATCTTCGGAACTTTGATCAGATTTGATGTATTAAAAACGCATTATTGAAGATATTTCAAGAACTTTTATTTCAAGATTGATCAGATCTTGATCAAATTTAAATGAAACCAATTGGAAAGCAACATCTTTCAAACAAAAAAAAACATTTCAAAATCGGTTCACGTGGAACAAAGTCATGAGGTAACACATAATAAAAAAAAATACATTCGACTTAAATGAAGACGGTGGAAAATATGTAGATATAGCTTAACACTTTAAAAACAATAAAGACTCGTAGATGCGAAGAATCGCGACAAGATAAGTCAAAAACAAAAACATAATTCTTATGATCCAATGAGAAGGTATAGCAGATATTTATTTAAGTTCCAACAGATCCTATGATCGGTTGAGAACAACAATATATGTATAATTTACTGGAGTCCCAACGGATCTTATGATCAGTTGGGAAGAATAATATATAATTTATTTTACTTGCAACTGATCTTATGATCAGATGGGAACAACTTTTATGATCGGTTAATGTGAAAATCCGATACTATGATCCGTTGGGAATTACCCCGACTAACCTATGCCCCCACATCACGCACCCTAACTCTAAACATAACTCATCTTTCCTCTGCGTATGCATATACAGACCCTACTTAGTATAGTATCGCAAGTATCTCTTTTCTTATCTCATTGCTATTAATAGCATCCGTAGCGAAATGTAATATGGCTCATAGCAGGTCTCTTCGATCACCAGTAAACGAGATAAAATATCGGCGTCGTTGCTAGCTGTGTTAACATACTGAATATCGAAGTCATACGACGACAGGTTGAGTGCCCATCTGTGCATTCGACTAGCAGCCATTGTTAGAATACCTTTTAGAGGTCCAAAAATACTGACTAGTGGTTTATGATCAGTGTTTTTAATCGTCGCCCGTACAGATATTGGTGTATTTTTTTTACACAGCAATCTATAGCCAGCGCTTCTCTATGTATATGTGCATACGCTTGCTCCGCCTTTGTAAGCTTCCTAGACACGTGATAAGCCGCGCGCTCCTCGCCCCTGTCACTGCTTTGACGCCACCGATGCCGACCCAGTGTCGGCATCGGTGGCCATTACAGTTGAGGACCAACTAACGACACGGGTCGTAGTGCGTTAACACGCGGCTGCTCGCCATCAGCTCTCGGTATTTTATCGGATACATTTCGGAGAGTGTGCTATGGAATTACACGATCTAGTTCCTCCATCTCCATTCCATCATAGAACGACCAGACAGACTGCATTGCGACACCGATACATAGTGGATATTCCTCAAATGCGCACGAAGCGTTTTGCTTCTACTTTCATGATGCGCACTGCAAAGGAGTGGAACTCCTTGCCAGAGTCTGTGTTCCCAGATAAGTACAATCTTGGAGTCTTCAAGTCGAGAGTGAATAGATATTTTCTAGACAAGCGTGCTCCATCGTCGACCGCATCGTCACTTAACATCAGGTGAGATAGTGGTCAAATGTTTGCCTATCAAAGTAAAAAAAAAAAGCTGCTTTTGGCTTTCGAGCGGAAAAAGCAGCTTTTTTTTGTCTCGACACCCATTCCCAACGCGTCTCTTTCCGCAACAGCTCATGCAACGGATGAAGACTGTCACTAAGATTCCTTACAAACCGCACGTAAAAGCTAACCATTGCCAGAAATTACTTTAACTCAGAAACGCTATCCAGCCTAGGCATATGTTATATTGCGAGAAGTTTCTCAGATTCAGGGTTGATACCTTCTTTGTTAATTGCGAACCCTAAATACTTAACTTCCTTTTACAAAAATGCGTATATCGGCTTAATATTTTCAATTTAAATCAGGTTTAAGGCCATAGGTATATATTGTGTTTCTGGTTCTGGTTGTGATTGCGTGTGTGATGTGATTGTTTCCGGCACCCACGACACTAGTGATCAAACTTAGTGTGGGGCTGTAAGAGTGAAAGCGTTTATGTTTATGTTTGTTTATATCCTATGAGAATTTGATATGAATCGCTTATATGGTTTAGACGCTAAATCCAGACAGAAGGACGGACGGACGAAGTGCTGAATCCCGAAGTCAACTTTGAGATCTCGCTTCTTTTAATCAATTATAATAATTAATATTTCCCAGTAATCATTATTATCTATCTGTAAATCTGGCTGGTATTATGGAAGCCACTACGGCGTAGATGCCTTTCTACGGCTAAGAGAAAGATACTCTACGCCGTAGTCGACGAGTTTTATGGCTACCTTTTTAAAATACATTATGGTTCTCGTTCAACTACATACATCATTCAACTTCAGGGTCGTGTATCGTATATATATCCGAATGCAAAAAACTATTGCATTTAGCAAATACAATTTTGAAATATTATGTCAGCAATTGATTTTACTTATTCAATATCATTTAGATTAGTTTATTCGATGTAAAAAAAGGTCGTACTAAAAGAAAGTCTAATAGCGGCGCTTACGCAAGGTCACGTGGCGTTTTTATTTTATTTTATGTAGCGCTGTTAGCAAACAAAGATGATTTATCCGTATTTTGAGATTAATAATTATAGTTTGTGTATGATAGAATACACCATCTTAACTATTCTGGAAAATAAAGCATTTAGAAGAAAGTCGAAGAGCTTAATGAACCAAGAATGAGAACAAAAATCAAAGTCTTCCTGGTATTTTACTAATAATCGATTTTCAACTGACTTCAAAAAAGGAGATTCACAATTTGAATGTATGTTTTTTTTTGTATGTATGTTACGCGATATCTCCGCCAATTGTGAATCGATTTTAAAGTTTTTTTTTGTCAGATAGAATGTGCGTGGTCCCATATAAGTTTTATTGAAATCGATTAAGCCAAAGTCAAAATATAAGGAGTGAAGTCGGTTATTTTAAGCTATGCTTGCGTTTAATTATTTTGTTAATAACGTACCTTTTAGGTTTGGTATAGCATTGGAATTACGATTTTGCCTCAACGTTAACATGGTGATGAAGTCTTAGTTGATGAGCCGATTTATGAGAAAAATATATGCATATGCATATGTTTTTTATATCTGTTCATACCGAAAGCTTTTTCAAAAACATAACACCCTGTATGTACATGCCAACTGATTTTGTTTGCACTATTACTTTCTAAGGAAAGTATGAGTTTATAATAACGAAAAAAAAACAAACAAACGCATTCACACTCACAGCTTCACACTAATTTCAAAGACTATATCGTGGGTGCTGGAAACATTCACATCACAGACACATTACACCAAGAACCAGAAGCACAAATATCCCTTGGGAAGGAATTTGTGCTCCTGCCGGGAATCGAACCCAGGACCTGTCCACTGCGCCAACTGTGTCGCCAGTCATAATAAGAGAAACAAAACTGGTTCATGTTTCCAATCTACTTTTAACAAGCTTTTATTTAGTTTCAACTGTCCCGTTGTCTATCTATCGGTCTCTAATCAAATCTTGCAAGCTAAATTAGACCCACTTCCCGATGTCCGATTGGACTCAAATTTGGCGTAATTATGGATTTTCGGTGACAAAATAATGATTTTTTTAATTTTTTTTATGCTGAATAGTCAAGCATTTGACCACTATCTCACCTGATGGAATGTGACGATGCGACCGAAGATGTGACATGCTTGCCTAGAAGATACCTATTCACTCTTGACTTGAAGACTCCCAGATTATACCCCTCGGGGAACAATGACGCAGGCAATGAATTCCACTCCATCGCTGTACGGATGATGAACGTAGAAGCAAAACGCTTCGAGCGAACTGGAGGTATGTCAACCATAAATGGATGACGTTTGACAGATTTGTTTTGTTAGATGGTAAAATTGGCATGGTGGAATTAGCTCATGTAATTCCTGCGCACATTCTCCAAAATGCAAACGATAGAATACCGATAGACTTGCGACCATATGTCTGTGACTGAGGCTCTGCAATCATGACATGGTGCCATAGAGCTGGGCAGATGATGGAGACAGAAGATGGCCGTAGGAACTTCTGAACTGAGTTATGTAACTTTTAAATTCTTTTTTATTTGTAACTGGTAAAAAACTATTACCTGTTTTAGAATATAATGCCCTGTATTACATACATACCGTCTGATTTTATTTGCAGCAATAAATGCTGAGGAAAGTATGACTAAAAAGAAACAATACTAGTTTATGTCTACAATGTACTTGTTATAAGGTACTTTTATTTTACTACGTTCCATTCCTACACTAAACAAACCCACATAACTTTTATGTAATGTAATTCAGCAACAGGTCTACTTTCACTGTCGACCCGTGCTGAATTTTTTCTCTTCAGTTTTCCCTCGTTGAATGTAAAAATTCATGCCAACAACTTGTTGCTGCGAGGTATTGTGGCCTTGAGCTTCAAGATAAATACAAAACCACACGGCGAAGCAAAATATTTACAAACATCTGTTGCTTATGTTCGTCGCAAGATGTTTAGAGCTTCCACGCTCACTCTCGCTACCACATTAAGCTTTTAGACTTGTATCGTGGGTGCTGGAAACATTGATCACGTGTGTTATGGTTCCGTGTTGTTGTGTTGTGATTATGTAAAATGACACCTAAAACAAGAGACGAAAGAAAGGAACGTGAAAGCAAAATGAAAGCCATTAGATAATTATTATGTTTTCCTCTCATAATATTATGAACTATCTATATATACCGCCATGGGTAAGTAGTGCACAATACTGCAGGGGGTGTTTGGGATCGATAATTGAGCAAATTAAAAAAAAAAATTTTTTTTTTTATTTTTAATCGTCTGACCTGCAGGCATTTCAGTAGTAATTGTCAAGTAAAGTATGGCCCTCCGTAGACAGCCGCTACAACAATAGCTTCCAGAGTAGGTGAGTGCTACGAATGCTACGGGGTCATTGAACTAACATGTGACTAGAGGTCACATTTCAGTGTGACCTCTCGGCGGTTCAGGAATTAATTACCTCATAATAACTAGGACCGACTAAATAAATAACCATTATCATAACTGGAACGGAAGCTTTTTTATGCTAAATAATAATAATAATAATAATTTGCCATTCTTTTAACAAGTTGGTTGGTTCTCGTAATTCCTGAACCGCCTTTCAGTGTGACCTCTCGTCACATGTTAGTTCAATGACCCCGTAGCACTCGTAGCACTCACCTACTCTGGAAGCTATTGTTGTAGCGGCTGTCTATGGAGGGCCATACTTTACTTGACAATTACTACTGAACTGACTGAAGGCCAGTCGAGTAAAAATTGAAAAAAAATAATAAATATTTTAATTTTTTTATTTTGCTCAGTTGTCGATTCCAAACCACCCCCTGCAGTATTGTGCACTACTTATCCATGACGGTATATATATATTTATACAAATATATATCTATAACCTAATTTAGTTCTACGACTCTTCTGCGTGCTATATCTTTCGTAATAATTAAGATAATGTATTTTATACTATTTATAATTAACACTGACATGTTTTTACTGCACTGTCCCGAAAAGATC
Source organism: Lomographa bimaculata (assembly GCA_948107665.1). Classification (NCBI taxonomy): domain Eukaryota; kingdom Metazoa; phylum Arthropoda; class Insecta; order Lepidoptera; family Geometridae; genus Lomographa; species Lomographa bimaculata. The sequence goes on along the minus strand of OX403584.1, from coordinate 22,518,783 downwards.
GGCATCGCTACGCCGCGCCTCGTGATATGCACGGCATCGCCAATTGACACTTGAGACCTTAGACTTAATAGAGAAGATCACAATAACATTATAAATGGAAAAGCTTGTGTGTAAGTATGTTTGTTTTCTCTTCACGCTGTAAACGCTGAACGGATTTGAATGAAATTTAGTGATTTGACTATGACTAGGACATACTTGTACCTTAATTTGAAAATTTTTTATTACTTGACACTAGCTAAATGTAGGTACATTTAGCTACACAGGTTGTACCTAAAGGGTAGGTACGTATAAACGGAGTGTTTAAAAATTATCTTTGAGTACGTGCAAATGCGCACGTAGCTATCAGAATTATCTTAATATAGAACCAAATAGTTAATTGCATAGACTAAATGAGGTTAAATGGTGTTTTGGCGCCGATTGACAGACATTTTTTTCTGTTAATTTAGGCTTCGCAATCTTGTGCATTTAGCCAGTGTGAAGTCATAATATTTCAAGTGTATTTTAAATTAAAAGTCCCAGTCACAAGTCACAGTCAAAGCCAAGTAAAATAGTCAAGGTCCAGTCATAGTCAAGTCATGCCCCAGTAAAGTGGTAGAACCGTTACCAGAACTATCATTGGAGTTTTGAGGCGAAGGCTAAAATCACGTTTTTCAACTTTGTATGATATGTCTACACTTATGCACGATTACTAAGTATTAACGGTTAATAATCCACCATTATTACACATAAACACTCCAAGAATCACAGGCTTGGGAAAATTATACAAAATCGACGACGCCAATTTTTCACTTACGCGGCAAAACTCCGATTATTATGTTGTGCACAAACTTATTTTATGCTTTTCTATTATTTTAAAACCTAAACCATTAACGGCCTAGGAAGGGAAGGTAGGAGGTTCAAATTCATCGGAACGCCCACAGGGGCATATCGATCGTTCTATTTTACGGTGAAGGGAAAATAAGGGTGAAAGAAATGAACGAGATAATTTTTTTGGCTATGAAACACCCGTAAATGGACCAGCATTGTCAGATTCGAACAACTATTTCGTTTGGCTCAAGATAGAAATACATTCGCTAAACTGATGCTAACTCCCAGTAGTGAAGAGGCTCTTAAAGGAAAATAAATTTTGTCGTCAACCGAACATTATTCAATTTTAAAACTCAAAAATTCTCTCACGATTAAATTTATGATTTGTGAGGTTTATTTTTATATTATAAGATCTCTACGATTGAAACGACATACAATATTTAAAACTCATTCAGAGTTGCCATTATCACCGATGTCGCAATTAGACTTTGGCAACACTGTCTATGGAATAAAATCAATACCGTTACAGACACGCCTGCCGTAGCCGAACGCCGCCGTCATTCAGCGCGTTCCCTCGGGCGGTAGCGGTTTAATACTCCTCATAAAATAATTACTAAAACATATAGATATATATATATAACACTTACAACTCTGACTTAGACCTGTTGCTCTTCGGTTCCCGACATTCTACGGCAACTTGCCAGCAGCGGCGACCCCACGTTTTGTCAGTTTGAGGTAGGTCTTGTTTCTCTTTAACAGACTTGAGTTTGCGGCTTGCATTTTTTATCATTTTCATGTTTTGTGATAGATTATGATGGTGGAAATGGGAATTGCTTTTGTTAATAAAATTGAGATTTTGTTCATAAGCTGTCGCTCGCACTTTAGTTTTATACCGTGAATAAATTTTGATTTTGATTTTGACTGATTTTGGCTGATTGCTCAACCATTGCAATTAATTTTTGTTTTATTTTTATAGTTTAATTTTTACAGTTGTGTTTTTTTTTGTTAACTTAAGCGAGCTGTGTATATATTGGTGAGGGGGTTAATATAAAGTGATAAATGGAAAATTATTTTTTTAATGGGGTTGATGAAGAGGTCAAAGGTGTGAGAGGGGTAGAAGAGGGGGAGTATAAGCTACTTCCAGCTTCCGCGTGCGCGTAGCTATGCGCAAACACCATAGTTACCTGCGCAACAGGTAAAAGTCTTTGTTCTCTTCTAGTACTAGTTATTGATTACCACCTCGGCTAATCGTCCCACGTAATAATATCACTATCAGGTATTCCTTTAAGTGGCATCCATTACTCACTAGAACTCGGGCGAGTTAGTACTTCGCGCATACAGTATATTTTCTCTTTGACTCAGGTGAAACCCTTATCGAAGTAGAAGAACAATGGACAACGAACAGCCAAAAGCACCGAACAAGCTCAGTGCTTTGATCGGACCAATAGCTCCAATCCCCAAGTTCCGCCGACGGGAGCCGCGCCCAACCACCTCGGTCGCGTGCCAGACGTCGCCGTCGCTGACAGATGCTCCAGAAAACGACGAATATAGCAATGGCGGAGAGTTGGTGTATTATAGAGACGGCGATTTCGTGTACGTGGGGATGAATTACAAGTCGAACGGCGTAATTAAGCATAAGACTATTTATGGTCCACCGATTCTGGAATCGGAGCTGGAAATCGCGCCTGACCGCCCGCCAGCAGAGAATTAAACGAGCTTAACGTAAAGCCTAAAAGGCAATTCAGTAATCTCTACTTTCTACGTCTTCAATTTCTATGTGTCTAGTATTACATGTCGTCTATTATGTGTCTACAATAACTTACATGTGTCTTACTCACATTTGTATTTCTGACTTCAATTTGTTTATATTATTATGTGTTTATCAATACGTGTCTTCTATTATTTGTCTACTACTATGTGTTAACAATGAGATGTGTTTTCTCTTGTACACATTTTAATTCTGACTTTAATTTGTTTCTATTATTATGTGTTAAGATAACAAGTGTTTTACATTATGCAAACCTGTAATCTTTACTGTCTGTCTTCAATGTCTTCGAATTCATAAGTGTCTATTACTATGTGTCTACAATTAATGTATATCATTGATGTATTATCAATTATGTATGTATTCATTAGCCCTAACAAATTGTATTCAAAATCACAGCGCTGCTACGCGCGTTTTTAATTTGACTATAAAATATTGTGTTGTATACGGCAGGATTTAAGTTAATACATAGTTTTAAGTTACTGTTACTATGATATTCGTATAGGTAATATCGAAGTCCTTAAAAGGCATATAGCTTAAGTGTTTTGTTCAGTTGTTTGTCCTGTATTAATGGTTTAATTTTATGTCTGAATGTACCTATCATTAATATTTTCTCATTAAACATCAATTACCTATATATCTTTAAATATACCTTTAAGATCTGCCCGTTGGCTAAGTTGGGTGAGCGTACGCCTTCTAAGCAGGGGTATTGGGTTCTATTCCCGTCGGGAAAACAAGTTTTCTCCCCAAGGAAAGTTTGTGTTTCTGGATCTGGTGATTGTGGGTGTGATGTGAATGTTTCCGGCACCCACGACACTATCGTCGAACTTAGTGTGGGGCTGTGACTGTGAAAGCGTTTGTTTATTTAATTTTCTGAATTTTATCCCAATTATTTCATGATTCCTATGCTACGAAATTTCCTATTTACCTAATAGTTCTGTTAAAATGAATCAGTTCATATGGAGTAGGTAGCAATAATTACACTTTGGGAGATAATGTGTAATCTGTTTAACATACTTTCATTAATCCCTGATTATTCGTTAATATATTTTGAGTGGAGCCTATAAATAAAAAAAAAGGTAAGTGGTAAAATTAATATATTTCACCCGATTAAAGGCTGTTTGATCACTAATTACGATGTATTAGGAAGATTCATATTTATGATCCGAATTGTCTATGGAGTAAAATTTTGCCACTTTATGGATAGCATAGTTACGATCTGTTTTTTTTAAATATTTTGAGCACGAATTAAATTGACAACTTTTTTCATAAAAGGAGTCGGGATATTTTGATGAATACTAAACGAACACATTTTGTTTATACTTTTAAAATATCTACGGGCTAATTGCCTATATTTCCTAAAACTAAACTAAAACTATATACAGCAAAGAACGAAGTTACCCACAAGACATCGAGCCTATAGGTAACTCAAGTGCTAAAGCCCACTACCAGTGGGTTGCGTTCCCATCATGCTGGCTGTATTGCCTCTCTGAATTGCAATGCTAATACGTTGAGCCAAATAAGTGCCAACATTTTGGTCACGCGTCGCCTCAACCAGGCGCACTGATAGAATTTTGAAAATAGAATGAGCTCGCGGTCCCCACGGACCCAGTGTCTCAACAACAACGGAAAAACAAAAAAATTAAATTAATTATTTTAAAAAGAATTCCTTTTTAATTATGGAGGATATATGGAGCATTTCCAAATTTTCTTCAAATCACTTCATTAGCAAACGGAGCAGGTGGCATTTAGGCAAACATTTTACAAGATTTTTTTTAGTTTCACCTGTCCCGTTGTCTATCTGTCGGTCTGTAATCAAATCTTGCAAGCTAAATTAGACCCACTTCCCGATGTCCAATGGGACTCAAACTCGGTGTAATTATGTATCTTTGGTGACAATAAATGATATGCTACAATGGAGCTGGTATGATGATGGAAACAAAAGATGGCCATAAGAACTTTTTTTAAGCTGGATAGGCAAGCATTTGACCACTATCTCACCTGATGGAAAGTGACGTTGCGGTAAAGTTGGGACATGCTTGCCTAGAAGGTACCTATTCTCTTGACTTGAAGACACCCAGATTGTACTGTTCAGGGAAAATAGACGCAGGCAATGAGTACCTCTCCTTCGCTGTACGGATGAATAAACGTAGAAGCGAAACGCTTCGAGCGAACTGGCGGTATGTCAACCATAAATGGATGACGTTTGACAGTTTGTCTTGTTGTTTGATGGTAACTTCTGAATTAAAAAAGATAAACCCATCGAGTTTGGGCTAGTTTGATTTGTCTTGAAAAGTTCTCTAGTTATTATTTAGTCCTTTTTATTTATTTACTCTTTTTATTTACATCTGGTAAAAGCTTAACCTAGCGTTTGACCATTGCCTGGTAGGAATACCTTGCTAGTACGTAGTTACTGGGCATTCTAGAACAGGTAAACCTGGTCTAGAATGCCCAATAACAATTGAAATTGGTAAATCATCTAAAACACTAACCTCGTTAGATATGTTTCATTGAAACTGCATCGTTAATTGCAAGCCTTTTTACCTATTGAATCGAAAGGGATCGAAACAAATGGAGCTGAAATGACGAACCAGTTCGAACCATCTAAATATCTAAAACCTCTTGTCTATCTCTGGGTACTAATGCGTACTTTTCCCGGGAGACGACACCAGAAATATCTAAAATTGAAGTAAAGATTTCGTTTTGTATCTTACAATCGGTAATAATGGTCATTCTCCGAGGCCGATTGGCTCTAAGACACACAAAATAAGTTGGGACAATATACTTTACACAAGTATGGTTAAACCATATTGCAAAATGAATAGAAAGAAAGAAAGAAAATACATTTATTATTAATGTCACACAACATTTAAACTACAAACAAACAGTAAAATAAATAAAATACACAGGAATATACATACAAAATAATCAAAAATAAAACAAATAAAAGAATGAGAATTGTGGAATGTTGTCAGTGTCATGAATTACGATTCAGCATACGACTACAGCTTTCTTTGGAACCTTGATCAGATTCAACGTATTAAACACGCATTATTGACAATAACTCAAAAACTCGTCAGATCTTGACCAAATTTAAATGGCACCACATGGAAAGCACCAGCTTTTAAATATAAAAATAATCATGTAAATCGGCGCACAAAGACAGAAGTTATGAGGAAACTTTTGAAGTCGGTTATACGAGAACATCGTCAAAGTAGTCCACAGAATAGGCATTATTGACGACATATTGATATTTTAAGAACTACTGATCAGATCTTGATCAAATTTAAAAAGAAAGCAACATCTTTCAGACTAAAAAAAAATTCGAAATCGGCTCACGTGGAAATAAATTATGAGGTAACACAAATAAAAAAAAACACAGTCGACTTGAGTACCTCCTCCATTTTTGGGAAGTGGGTAAAAACCGAGTTCACCGCTTTAACTTCTGAACATTGATCAAATTCTATGTATTAAACACGCATTATTTATTGAAGATATTTCAACAACTACTGATTCGATCTTGATCAAATTTAAATGAGACCAATTGGAAAGCAACATATATCAAACAAAAAAAAATATTTCAACATCGGTTTATGTGGAACGAAGTTACGAGGTAATAACACACAGTCAAAAAAATACAGTCGACTTGAGTACCTCCTCCTTTTTTGTGAAGTCGATAAAAAAATCTGGTCTATGACACCCGTAGAATTGAGACGAATTCAATGATACCCATATACTTTACAATCAGTTCTTTAGTTTGGACGCTGTGAGCGAACGAAACGAACATACATAGTGACATACATACATACGGTGCTAAAATCATAACCCTACTTTTTTCTTAGACTTGATCGAGATTGTTCTTAGCTAAGTTTAGTTAAAATCGGAGCAGGCGTTAACAAGTCAGAGCGTGGGGGTTTTTAAAAAAAGTTGATTTATATGTATGCATCTCGACACTGTTTGACTCATCAATCCTACCTAATTAAATGCCCTTACAGGGTGAGAGGTTGTTTTCATGCATAAAAAAAATCCCTTTAATTAATTAATTTATCTTAAAAACCGTTTGACTGATTTCGACACGATATAATTATTGCATATATCTGTAAATCGCATGACAATGCAATATTATGATGACATGGTGCTGATCTGATGATGGAGCTGGGAGATGGCCAACGGAACTTCGCAATGAAACGACACAACCTCATCGAGCTTGGGCTCATTTAAATCGTATTGACGAGGCTACTTTTTTTTTATAATAGCGGGCAAAGCCGCGGCGCTGCTAGTATTGTGATAAGATAAGATTGCGGCGTAGTAGAAGATGTAGTGACAAAGATTGAAAAAGGGAAACTTAGATGATTTGGACATGTAGATAGGATGGACGAAAATAGATTGACGAAGCAGACTTACAAGACGAATGTGAATGGGCAAGTTGGTAAGGGTCGTTCTAGGCGAACGTATCTCGACCAAATCCAAAACGTTTTAATCAAAAGGCCAGTTCAAAAGTACCCGCAACCAACGAGCATGTATGAAAAGACTCATGAGATGTAGGAGAAGTGAAAAGATGTGTGTCAGGATCGTAGCAGGCGGAGAGATGTGGTCTCAGCCTACCCCAATGGGAAAAGGGCGTGACTACATGTATGTACGTATGGATCTCGTTGGTCAAACATAACATTGGAATAAATTATATTTGTTTCGAAAATTATGGTCCTTACTGAACCATGGGCTTCCCTAAAAGACAATTTCAAGATATAAATAAAAGCCTTTCTGTAGGATATTTCTACCCAATTTAGTCAAAAGGATTTTCATGTTGTAAGAATTTTTATGTACATTATTCAACGTATTCTTTTCCCAAAAATAAACCTAATTGAATAAGTGATTCATTTTTTGTTAATGTACCTTTCAGGAAGCCAACTGCTACCAGGAAAATAAATGATTTAGCTGTGCGAAGTAGACATTACACCATTAGGTATATAACTTATTCATCTATGGAGTACCTACACCTGCATACTACATTTCATCGCGATCGCTTACATTTCAATATTTGCGGGCTTTGTGACGTGCTGTGGGACAGAGGAGCTGACTGTGGCCGTCATGTCAGTATTTTTTACCGACTTTAAAAAAGGAGAAGGAACTATATTCGACTGTATGATTTTTTTTATGTATTTTCACCCCCATTTGTGAACCGATTCTCAAAATTCGTTTTGTTTTTGGTAGATTATACTTTAGAGGTAGTTCCATATACATTTTATCGAAATCAATCAAGCCAAAACCAAAATATTAGTGGTTAAGTCCGTTTTTTAAGCTTTGCTTACGTTTAAATAATTTATATTTATTTCCATACTTTAATTTAAATAACATTATGTCGAATCATATTGTACTGTATTTTAGTGTAACTATTATCTAAATATATAAAAAAATACATTTCTCCAGCAGTTGACATCTCCGGTTGAAATTATGATGATGATGATTATGTTAGAAAGGTGTGTGTTAGGGTCTGTTGGGGTGTGTCTGCGTGTTTTAATAATTCCAGTATGAGAGCTTCGGAGAAGGTATCCTATCCTACTAACATTATAAATGCGAAAGTTTGTGTGTGTGTGAATGTTTGTTGCCACGGATCTCCGTAATTAATAAACTGATTTTGATGAAATTTATAATGTATGATAGTTTAGGTTCCGGAATCACACATGGCTACGTTTTAGGTTAATTAACGCAGGCGAAGCCGCGAAGCACGGCTACTTATATATAAAAAAAAAACAATCATGCATAAGTTGCTAAAAACATAACGCTCGCTGGATTCGCGTTGTCTGGTAAAAAGAGATATTGCCATGCTATTGAGTAAATATCTCCTTCGTCACGTGGCAGCCTCAAACTGTCACGTGCCACGGTCTCGGGCAACCACCTTGACTTATCAATTTTCACAAGCTGTAAAGCTAGCTTTGACATATTTTAATGTCGTACGGGACTATTGTATTGCAATTCAGAGAGGCAGTGCCTGGCAGTATTGTCTCTCTCATATATATGATGGGTCTACACGAATCCTTCAGAAAATACTTTAAGAAAATAGATCTTACTATGCGATCGCTATACATCAAGGAAAATATAATGCGTGTTCGAAAAATATTAAGGAATTTAATTAAAAAAAAAACGATGAATGTACATAGTTTTAATATTACACATAAGCATAAATTAGGCAATGCTACCAGAATAATGGTAACGCTATCCACTGGTAGTGGGCTTGAGCACTTGAGTTACTTATAAGCTCGATGTCTTGTAGATAAGTTTTAGTTTAGTTATAGGAAATATAGACAATTGGCCTGCAGATAGAGGAAGTAAGAAAGAAAATGAGACTGGTTATTTACTTAATTTTATTAGCTACAAAAAAAAAATAAGGCGGGTGCTCTTTCCTAAGACATTGGAAAACAAAGATCGCAAGCGTATCGACATTCTACCGTTTATATTTTGGAGAGTGTGCGCAGGAATAACTCGAGTTTCGTTTTACCATCAATAAACAAGACAAACTAACAAACGTCATCCATTTAAAATTTACATACCTCCAGTTTGCTCAAAGCATTTTTCTTCTGCGTTTATCATCCGTACTGCGGAGTGGAACTTATTGTCCTCGTCTTTGTTCCCTGAAAAGTTCTGGGAGTTTTCTAGTCAAGATTAAATAGGTATCCTCAAGGCAAACATGTTATATCTTCGGCTGTATCATCGCTTACCATCAGGTGAGATTGAACTCAAGCTCAAGTCCGATCGTGTATGGAGTACTGCGGCCACCTGTGGAATGGATCCCCTAACTACCAGCTTGAGGCTCTTGAGTCCATCGACCGGCGAGCAAAAAGACTCATTGGCGATGATAAGCTAGTCGAGTCCAAATTGCAGAGTCTCGGTCACCGGCGTAAGGTCGCGAGCCTATCGGTATTCTATCATATACATTTTGGAGAGTATGCGCAGGAATTATACGACTTAATTCCATCTTGTCCATTTTACCATCTGTCAAACGTCATCAATATATGGCTGACATACCTCCAGTACGCTCGAAGCGTTTCGCTTCTACGTTTATCATTGAACAGTATAATCTGGGAGTCTTCTTGTCAAGAGTTAATAGGTATCTTCTAGGCAAGCAAGTTGTATGTTGGCTACATCATTGCATTCCATCAGGGGAGATTGTGGTCTAATGCTTGGCTATTGAGCATTTAATTCAACTTATATTATAAATCCGAAAGTTTGTGTGTAAGTGAGCTGGTGTGTAAGTGATAAGTATGTTTGTTCCCTCTTCACGCTTTAACGGCTGAACGAATTTTGATGAAATTTGGAATGTACATAGCTTATACCTAGGATTAACACACAGGCTACTTTTTAACTTTATAATAGCGGGCTAAGCCGCGGGGCACGGCTAGTGGTAAACTTCTACCGCAACAATATATATGTCAGATTTCCATCACAGTTTTGACACAATGACAGTCGCTTATTCATCTAATGCCGAGTGAATAACTGTTATGCCTCCAACTGTTATGTTATGCAATGAAACAAAACGTTGCGTTTGTTTTGATACATTTTAATTGTAACTGTACACAAATAATACAGAGTAAGATTAAAATACAATAACACGTGAGTTAACATTGAATGTTCTTGATTATTTTACCTTTTATTATTTTAACTTTACTTGCTTAGTAGGGTGGCGTTCGCCTTCTAAGCAGGGGTATCGGGTTCAATTCCCGGCGTGAAAATTTGTGTTTCTGTTTCTGGTAGTGATAGTGTGTGTGATGATAATGTTTCCGGCACCCACGACACAAATCATCGAACTTAGTGGGGGGCTGAAAGTGTGAAAGCGTTTTTATATATTTATAACTAGATGCGCCCCGCGGTGTTACCCGCTGTGTCGGGAAGAAAGTAGATAGGTGTTAATATAGGGTATCAGCTACCTCCATACCAAATTTCATCTAAATCGCTCCAGTCGTTTAAACGTGAAGAAGTAACAAACATACATACACACTCACAAAGTTTCGCATTGATAATATTAGTAAGAAGTAGGATAGGATGTTACACTTTACACCGTTTCTATTTGATATTTATTAAACGCAAGCGATTATTTAAAAGCTTAAAAAAAACGACTTCACCGCTTTATCTTCGGAACTTTGATTAGATTATTTGTATTAAACACGCATTATTGACGATATTTCAAGAACTGCTGATCAGATCTTGATCAAATTTCAATGGAACCACATGAAAAGCACCAGAAGTACCTGGATGACCGAGCTTTGCTCATTAAAACGAATTTTTCTAAAAATTTTACCTAGTTAGATCAATTTACTCCCCCGAAACCTTCATACTAAATTTCATGAAAATCGTTGGAGCCGTTTCCAAGATTCAGATTATATAAATATACAAGAATTGCTTGGGAGAAAGGAGATAAATACTAAACTGTTTGTTTCATTTAATTTTGTCTTCCTAGAACAAAAACACTTAAGAAAATAATTAAACGCAAGCAAAGCTTAAAAAAAACCGACTTCACCGCTTTATCTTCGGAACTTTGATCAGATTAGATGTACTAAACACGCATTATTGACGATATTTCAAGAACTACTGATCAATTCTTGATCAAATTTCAATGGGACCACATGAAAAGCACCAGCTTTCAAATAAAAAAATAATCATCAAAATCGGCTCACAACGAAAGAAGTTATGAGGTAACTTTTGTAGTCGGTTAAAAACGAGAACATCGTCAACGTAGTCCACAAAATTCGCATTATTGATGATAACGGGGACGTGATATTCGGTGTTACTCTTTTCGAAGATGTGCAACTTACCCATATTTCAAGAACTACTGAACAGATCTTGATCAAATTTTAATGGGACCAATTGGAAAGCAACATCTTTCAAACTAAAAAAAAATTCGAAATCGGTTCACATGGAAAGAAGTTATGAGGTAACCACACATAAAAAAAAATACAGTCGACTTGAGTACCTCCTCCTTTTTTGGGAAGTCGGTAAAAAATTGTAGTTGTTTAGTAGGTAGTGGAAGTGATATGACATCACACAATGCAATTGCAACAACCGTTGTGTGCTAAGTTATAAGAGGCCTAAAGTGTTAGATGCTTCCAGCAAAATATTTATTCTAAGATGTTTATTACAAAGTAAACTGGAAAGATACCTCGGTTCATGGAAGTTCATTTGGAAAAGTAACACAAGAATGTACTTATATTCTAATCTTTGCTAAAAGTGATGCAATAGTGCTAAGTTAAATTATTCCTATTCAAATATTTATCGATATGCGCAGTGCAGAGATACGTCTCAAAGGTACTTATTAAATCAGGTCAGCAGATAGCAATTTATTTACGGATCCTTAGTTATCTCCAGATTCACTGAAATTTATAACTTGTTTAATCGTATAAATGTTCAAAATTACTCCATATAAAAACTAAAATGCTTCACTAAAAATCAACAACTTTTTTTTCTATGTACCTTGCATAAATGTAGGTACCGACTAAATCAAAATACGCACGCAAAAAATAAATAAACAAATGCTTTTAAACTCACAGCCTCACACTAAGTCAAAAGACTTGTATCGTTGGTACCGGAAACATTCACATCACACACAATTTCAGGAATGTTTTGACACGTGACCATTCTGCTGGATAGTATTTTGCTCAGAATTTAAGTCTCGCTGTACAACGAGCAGCAGAATTTTGGGCACACTGCCGATCAACGACTTTTTGCTTAAGGTAAGTAGGTTAGTTTTTTTTAATTCAAGATAGGCAAACGTTTGACCGCTATCTCACCTGATGGTAAGTGACGATGCGGTCGACGATTGAACACGTTGGCCCAGAAGATGCCTATTCATTACTTTTCGCGACTTAAAGACTCCCATATTGTATTTATGAAGGAACACAGACTCGGACAAGGAATTTATATATACCGTCATGGGTAAGTAGTGCACAATACTGCAGGGGGTGGTTTGGAATCGACAACTGAGCAAATTAAAAAAATTTTTTTTTTTTTTTTCAATTTTTAATCGTCTGACCTGCTGGCAGTTCAGTAGTAATTTTCAAGTAAAGTATGGCCCTCCGTAGACAGCCGCTACAACAATAGCTTCCAGAGTAGGTGAGTGCTAGAGTATACTTTTGCAGTTCGCATAATGAATGTGGATGCAAAACGCTTTGTCCGCATTTGTGGAAAGTCTACCACATAGCGGTGTCGCTTAAGAGTTAATATTATTATTTGTAATGTTACTTATTTGATATCCACATTATATAAATATTTGTACACCGGAAACGGTAGAGTATGTGAAACTAATACTATGTCCTACTATTAATTACTTACCATACTCTGACAGACAAATAAATACATTTTGATTTTTTTTTTTTTTTTGAGTTTATATACAATCTGTAACAAAAAAGTGTATTAAATGTCTGCTAAAGAACGAAACTAACTAAAAGTACTGAAACTGAAACTGCTAAAGAACAAAAAATTTCAAAAACATTTTTCACCTTTCCTTTTGAAGTTAGACTCCATACAAGTAGCTTGATGCGTGGTTTGAGTATGACAACACCGTACTCTTACACATTGTATACATGGTTGTGCCACTATTTATATTAAGCTCAATTAATTATAGAAAATAAAAAAAAATATTTAGTTAGCGTGAGTTAATCGTCCGTGTCGCACCGCCTATTGCAAGTACCTACTCGCAAAAGAAATGTCTACAATTAGATTTTTGTTTTCTCTAGATAGCTTTTGTCTTGGGTTTGTAAGTGTGTGTTAGAGTAAATGAACTGTTACATGCAGTTGATGCACACAAAGTAGTTGTTTTGTTGTCCTAGATTCTGTGTGGTATTTGCTTCTAGTCACGTATGCAGTTACATTGTATGAATAAACTTATCACTTGTGCAATATTTGTTGTAGGTATCTAAACGGCTTCTACTCTAATATGTTATGTAATAGCTTTATCTCTATCAGCTTTTTTTAGGATAAAAATTGCATATCCTCTTTCAGGGTTGGCTAGAAACTTAAGTCATAAACATTTTTCTAATAACTGTAACTTATTTTAGTTTATTTTTAGGTACAAACAATAAGACAAACTGTCAAACGTCATCATGGTTGATATACCTCTTGAAGCATTTCGCTTCAAGCGCTTCGCATCCGCACAGCGAAGGAGTGGAACTCATTGCCCTCGTCTTTGTTCCCCGGACGGTATTATCTGGGAGTCTTCAAGGTGAGAGTAAACAGGTATCTTTAAGGCAAGCATTCTACGAGTACTTGTTCGGCTACGGCATCGACTTTCCATAAGGTGAGATTGTAGACAAATGCTTGCCTTTCGAGCAAAAAAAAAGGTATATAAAGTGGTAAGATATTTGAGTTGTTCGGTGTTGAGACACTGTTGGGACCGGTAGTAGTTTTTGAATTATCCTCAATAATGCGTTATTCTGTGGACTACATTGATGATGTTCTCGTTTTTAACCGACTTCAAAAGTTACTTCATTACTTCTTTCTTTGTGCGCCAATTTTAATGATTATTTTTTTATTTGAAAGCTGGTGCTTGTCATGTGGTCCCATTGAAATGTGATCAAGATCTGATTACTATTTTTTGAGTTAAGAATAATGCGTGTTTGATACGTTAAATCTGATCAAGGTTCCGAAGATAAAGCAGTGAAGTCGGTTTTTTAAGCTTTGCTTGCGATTTATTATTATATGCAACGCACGCCGGGTACCTATAACTAGTTATGCATATAAACATATTCGGGGTGAACGACTAGCTCACTTGTTTAATAATATTAAATTTAGTAAACATGGAAATTTCCTGGAGCCAGTCTTGGCTTGTATCTACTTAATTACGTCATAAATCGTACAAGAAGTAGTTCGGTACGCAATTTGCAACAATGTCTTTATCAGTACCGACAGATAGAAAATGATGGATATAACTGTACTACACGTTGACTTAGTAGGGTGCGCGTCCGCCTTTTATGAAAGGGAAGCGAACCCGATACGGGTTCGATTCTCGGTTGAAACAAGTTTTCTCTCCAAGGGATATTTGTGTTTCTGGTTCTGGGTGCAATAATAATCGTGTTGTGAATGTTTCCGGTACCTTTGATACTCCACAAATACGAACGAAGCGATTTGCTTCCACATTTATTATGCGTACCGCTAAGGAATGGAATTCCATACCCAATTGTGCGTTTCCCGATAAGTAAAACACACGGCACAAAAGTCGGTAAAAATGAATCTTCTAAGCGAACGTGCTCCATCGTCGAACGCATCATTACTTACCATCAGGACCAGACCTTAGGATAGTGATGTAGATGAGATCACCTAAACTAACTAAACAAACGTTCACACTCACAGCCCGACACTAAGTTCAAAGACTTGTATCGTGGGAACCGGAAACATTTACATATCACACACACAATCACACCCAGAACCAGTAACACAAATGTCTCTTGGGATGGAAAAATTGTGTGCCTGCAGGGAATCGAACCCAGGACCGAGAGGGCAGAGATCGGCCCACCGCGCCAACTGAGTCGTCAACCTGGTGAGATAGTGTTCAAATGTTTGCCAAACATGAATAAAAAAAAATATTAAAAAAAAACCAACAACACAAAACTCGATGATTATTAGTGCGAGTTTATAAATGTGAAAGCGTTTCTGAAATTGTTTATTTTCTTAAAATCGATCACATTGCATTTGACGACCCAGTTGGCGCAGTGGACAGGTGTCTGCCCTCTGCGCCGTGGGTCCTGGGTTCGATTCCCGGCAGGAGCACAAATTCCTTCCCAAGGGATATTTGTGCTTCTGGTTCTGGTATAATGAGTGTGTGATGTGAATGTTTCCGGCACCCACGATACAAGTATTTGAACTAAGTGCGGGACTGTGAGTGTATGAATGCGTTTGCTATCCAGTGGTTTTGTAGGGACTTTTAGATACTCTTTTCGTATATCTATACGAAAAGAGTATTAGACACTCAACAAATAGCGTCTTAGCGTCATAGACTCCCTAGGACCACTACCAAGTTTCTTTAAACAAACGTATTCACATTCACAGCAATACACTAAGTACTACTACTTGTATCTTGGATGCCGGAAACATTTCAATATCACATCTAGAACCAGAAGCACAAGTCACGTGGAGAGAATACTTGTGTTTCAAACGGGAATCGAACCCGATACCCGCTGCTTAGAAGCACATACGCGCACCCAACAAACTTTATATAAAACTAGCTGTGCCCCGCGGCTTTGCCCGCTATTATCAAGTTAAAAAGTAGTCCTATTGTTAATCCTAGGTATAAGCTATGTACATTCCAAATTTCATCCAAATCCGTTCAGCCGTTAAAGCGTGAAGAGGGGACAAACACACAAACTTTCGGCATTATAATATTAGTAGGATAGTAGGATTATGTACCTTGGGAAGGAAAATTGTTCTCCTGCCGGGAATCGATCCCAGAGCCAACGTCGCAGGGGGCAGTGACCTGCCCACTGGGTCGCCGAATCTACATTTTACTTCTAGAATGTGGTACCTAAATATCTAGGCCTTGAATACAATGTTATGCAATAGAGCTCGGCGTTGATATTTAATTATGTCACGTATTCTCATTGCTTCTAGAAGCTAAGAGATTGCGTCACCTTTGAGTGTTTGGCAAAAGGGACTACAAGATAATTGAATCGCAAGCAAAGCTTAAAGAAACCGACTTCAACGCTCATATTTCGGTTTTGTCTTGACTGATTTCGATAAAACGTATATGGGACCACCTCTAAAATATACTCTACCAAAAAAAAAAAACATAAAATTCGATTAATAATTGACAGAGATATCGCGTAACACATTAAAAAAACATACCGTCGAATTGAGAACCTTCTTTTTTAAGTCGGTTGAAAAGAGAACGCGATTTTCATTCAATATTTGAATCGGTCAAATAGAACCACGATCCTTGATCTGTACTTTGTAGAGTTAGCAAAAAAAACGAAATCCTTTTAATTAAGTTAGTTTTAAAGTTATGACATAGCTAGACAGATATAATACTTAAACGCAAGCAAAGCTTAAAAAAACCGACTTCATCGCTTTATTTTCGAAACCTTGATCAGATTTAATGTATTAAACACGCATTATTGACTATAACTAAAAAAATAGAGATCAGATCTTGATGAAATTTCAATGGGACACATGAAAAGCACCAGCTTTCAAATAACAAAAAATACTTAAAACGGGACCCTATTACTGAGACTTCGCTGTCCGTCCGTCCGTCTGTCACCAGACTATATCTCAAGAACGGTGATAGCTAGACAGTAGACATTTTCACAAATGATGTATTTCTATTGCCGCTATAACAACAAATACTAAAAATAAAATAAAATAAATATTTAAAGGGGGCTCCCAAAAAACTTTATTTTTTATAGATAATGGCACGGAACCCTTCGTGCGCGAGTCCGACTCGCACTTGGCCGGTTTTATTTGTTTGGTAGATGTTGCTTTTCCGATTGGTCCCATTTAAATTTGATCAAGATCTGATAGTAGTTTTTGAATTATCCTCAATAATGCGTTTTATGTGGACTACATTACAACTTCTTTCTTTATGCGCCAATTTTGATGATTATTTTTTTATTTGAAAGCTGGGGCTTTCCTTGTGGTCCCATTTAAATTCCTGTGTTCGCGGAGTTCCTGTAAGATTTTAGAAGTACTTATTACATCTTCTAGTACATAATTTTTGTCTATCTCATAAATCAAGTAAATAAATTTTTGGCGACTTGGTTGCAAAACATTGTATTTTCATAAAATACATAAAGACATATATTTATTTGTGGCAAAAAAATTCAATTGATAAAAGCGTACAAATAGTGTTCTTTTTTACTTTCTTACCTCAAGCCGTCCTTAACTCAGCATAATGCTGGTAAAAAAAACCAGCGCTGGTCTTCCGTTGAGAAGGCAGGTGACGTCGCACACGAAAAAACAACACACACAAACTGCACAGTTGTGAAAGAAAAACAAACACACACAATTTGTTATTAAAATAGTTTTCCTTATTATTATTTACTATCAGGCTGGTGCTTGCGCAGTTTTGTCTGATTTTCCGACTGGTTTCGAGAATGTACGATGTCCATCATCTGGGAGGTGGCCTGGCAATGTTCGGCCGGTATAATCCTTACTAATATTATAAATGCGAAAGTAACTCTGTCTGTCTGTCTGTTGCGCTTTCACGCCAAAATTACTGAACCGATTTAAATGAAATTTGGTACACAGATAGTCCAGAGCTTGGGAAAGAACATAGGCTTCTTTTTATCCCGGAATTCCCGCGGGTCCGGAACTAACGCGGGTGAAACCGCGGGGCGCAGCTAGTAATCAATAAATGAATAACGCGACAGTTTTCAAACTCAAATTGGTTTTCTCCTACTTACAATATAAACATATTTAAGTTTTATTATATAAATAAACCATTCGGATAAGGTTATCAATCTTATGGTTAAAAACGCATCAAATCCGTTGCGTGGTTTAGGAGGAGTTAGCGGAAACATACAGACAGACGCGGAAAGAGAATTGGTTCTAACAATGAAGAGTACGAAAACATTCAAATTTTGAAATTTCGTGTTTTTTTTTGTTTTTGATACATGATAGGCTAGCATTTGACCACAATTTTACCCGATGGAAAGTGATGATGCGGCCGAAAATGTAGCATGCTTGTCTTGACCTATTCACTCTTGACTTAAAGACTCCCAGATTATACCGTTCTGGAAGGGCAATGAGTGCCACTTCTTCGCAGTACGGATGATAAACGTACAAGCGAAACGCTCCGAGCAAACTGGAGGTATGTCAACTATATATAGATGACGTTTGACAGTTTGTCTTGTTGTTAGATGGTAAAACGGGCAAGGTGGAATTAGCTCGTGTAATTCCTGCGAATAGAAGATACTATAGAGTCTGACAGTCACTGAGGTAATCAACTTGGAAACCCTGCTTCGTTCATTTAAAAACCTAATTATATTACACAATTTTAAAACGATAGGTACCTATTCATAAAAATATTGTTAATTAACTGCTGTCATAACATAATGTGTACATAATATACTTATAACTTTGCAAGTTAACTGGGCCCTTTTCCTAGAATAAAGATAAAAGACTATCGCAGTTACATAATACCTTGACATGTGTTGGCGACCGTGTTGGCGCATTGGACATGTGTCCGCCCTCTGCGCCGTGGGTCCTGGGTTCGATTCCCGGCAAATATAAATATCAAATATCCCTTGGGAAGGAATTTGTGCTTCTGGTTCTGGGTGTAAAGTGTATGTGATGTGAATGTTTCCGGCTCCCACGATACAAGTCTTTGAACTTAGTGTGGGGCTGTGAGTGTGAATTCGTTTGTTTGTTTGTTTGTATGTATAGAATACTTTATAACTGTATGTCAAGAAGCAGTCGGATTCAGGCAGCTAGATATATATCTTCATTATAGAACCTAAAGTTTTTAAAAATAATCTTTTTCGTTTTACTATAATTATTATTCTTCTCGGCAAACTGTTTCATTTGTTATCTTTATTATGGGACTAATTAACAATAACTAGTCTTATTCAATTATGTACTTTACAATTAACAATTTTGGTTAGAATTATTTGGCGTTGCAATATGAATACTGCATTTAAATACCAGTAATATATCTTTGGGCGTACTCACTTAACTGTTGCATTATATTGACATACATTGTATTGACATGTTCTTTATGGAAATTATTATATATTTTTAAAATTTTTTTTTTGTAATTTTTCATTTTGACATTTTTCATTTTATCATTGTATTTTTAATTAAGAATCTCATTTTAGACCTTACAATATGACGTGTAAGCAAATGTTTATGAATAAATGAGTATTAGAGTATTTATAACGTTAGATTCACATTTATAATGTACTAGCCGTGTTCTGCGTTATTATCTTAATCAGTTGGCTATTTTTAATTAATTGCAATAAATTAATTACCTTTTATTTTACTACTTAAATATAAACGACTTCACTTTATCTGCAACATGAATACTTCCCAAATGAACTTTAATTTCTCATATATACATATATATGTAATTTATGCTATATAATAATAATAATAATAAACGCAGGGGCGGTTTTGTGGCTAACCGTCGGTGTGTGGCGACACCGCGTACCCCGAGACACTCTCTGGGGCTAAGTGAGACCTCTGACCCTCGGCTTGCCTTAATTGGCCGTCCGAGGGTGGAGGCGCAAGAGCTAAGTTTCTAAGCTCAAAGGGTGGAAGTGATAAAGGGCATAACGTCGGGAGTAGCGTTTGGTGAAACTGCAGAATCACCTCTTAAAACCCTTTAGCTATCCACACCAACGTTGCTCCTTATGTCGCCAATGCAGGCGGCCCCTATGGGGAGCCCGTTCAGTGGGTGGCGAGTCACCACCTACCTACATATTTTTAAATGAGGCGGAATTGGCAGGTGCCGTAGTCTCATGCCATAATCCAGATATTTTATAAACCATCAAATATACAATGCAATACTCTTAAATTTTTACTCGCATTAGTCACAGTTATTGTCAACCCAATATCATCCATCCCCCAGTCCATAGTTAATAATATATAATTATATTGTAAAGGCGTGTGCAAGCATAAAACGGCATCAACTTCTAACGAAGAGATGTCTGTCGTATGTTTGGACACGCCTGATGTTATTATTAAAATTGAATTATACCAAAGATGGAAAGTGAGGATGCGGCCGAAGATGTAACATGCTTGCATGGGGAATTTATTTCGTGTAATTCCTGCACGGTCTGTTTACTAATTAATATGAACGAAAGTTATATTATAACAGGAGCTATACTTAAAAACAGGACAACGGACAACGCTTTGTTAATTAATTAATTAAATTTATTGCTAGAATATGTATATATAGGTTAAGGAAAGTTTTCAGGGAGTAAAGGTGTGTGTAAAGTGGTAGTAAAATTGTGTTCTTAATACATTTACCCTTACAATGGTCTGTAATGTAGCTCTAAAAATAATTATACTATACGATGATAATTATTACAAAATATAATAAATGAACAAAATATATTTCATAACGATTTAATCAATAGAAAGAAATACAAACGTTACTTATCTACAATAAATTACGCTTTTTATACAATATTAACGAAAACAACTCTATATAACATGACATTTTTTTATAGTTTTTCTTAAAAATACAATAACTTAAATAAAAAAAAGACGTGTGGCACTCGGGGACTGCCGCGGTAAAGCTATTGCATAGCATTTTTTATCAACTCATGCAATTATAATTATTTATTTATTTTATTTATGCAGTATTTTTTTTCCTGCCACCTAGAGCCGAGTTGCTGAACTAAAGAGACAAGCGTGATATTTCAAAAAAGTCATTAAAAGTTCTGCTATTCATCGATAGATGGCAAAACTAAAAAGTATCACCGCTGTGCCGGTCGGTGTGGGGGGTGTTAGGTTATTTTCGTTACGGAATTTCTGGATTCGGTCTCCACGCTCAGAGCCCGCGATAGAAGCTATGCAATAGCTTAATAACAAGAAAATATGTAACAAAGACTATATAACAATATCAAAATTGTATATTCACATGGGCCTTAAAGTCTATACTTAATTGCTAGATTTGGAAATCAAAACAGCCATCAGAACAAAAAGAAGCAGGTAAAAATCTTGCTTTATCGTCGACCACATCGTCGCTTACCATCAGGTGAAATAGTGGTCAAAGTTTACCTATAATTAAAAAAATGACGGGAATTGAACCCTATACCCTTTAGAAGGCGAACACCCACTCAACTAAGCTAACGGGCTTGACACATGTTAAATACAATAGAGATTGCGAAGGAAACAAATAATTGAAACGCAAGCAAAGCCTAAAAAAACATACAGTCGAAATGAGAACCTCCTTTTCTAAAGTCCGTTGAAAAATCGACTTCATCGCTTATATTTCGGTTTTGGCTTAAGCGATGTCGATAAAATTTATATGGGACCATAATCTCTATCAAATAAAAAAAAACCTTAAAATCGATTCATAATTGGCGGAGACACTGCGTAACATACATACAAAAAAACTTACAGTCGAATTGAGAACCTCCTTTTTAGAAGTCCGTTGAAAAAACACTTCGACTTGACTCTAAAAGATGCTTCAGTCTACAATCACACGCAAGCAGTGAAAAAGTCATTTTTGGGGGCTGAGTCACCCACGTCCGTAGGAGGATACCCCTCAAGTCTGACTCCCTACACGTGGTCCCCGGGTGGTGCTAATCAGGTGACATTTGAGAGGTGGTAGAGCATTTTGTGAGTTGCTCGCCTGGCTTGCTACCAAAGTAGCTTACCACCATCAAGTTGAAAGTCTGCCGCCAAGCCAAATACGGTGTTCCGGCAGTTATCCTTGAGAGCCTGCGTATTCCAGGTCTAGTGTGTTTACCAGCTTCGATCACATCGTCACTTACCATCAGGTGAGATAGTGGTCAAACACTAGCCTGTCACTAATAAAAAAAAAAAAAAAAAAGTTGATTTTGTAATAATTACCAATACTAGAGACTCTTCGAGTGTAGTGTGTAAAAAAAATTCAGTCGAATTGAGTACCTCCTCCTTTTTTGGGCAGTCAGTAAAAAACCGACTTCATCGCTTATATTTCGGTTTTGGCTCGAGCGATTTCGATAACATTTTTATGGGACTACCTCTGCAGTATACTCTACCAAACAAAAAAATCATCAAAATCTATTCATTATTGGCGGAGATATCGCGTAACATACATACAAAAAAAAAAACATACAGTTGATTTGAGAACCACCTTTTTTGAAGTCGGTTGAAAATAATCATGCGGGGCCCATGACATGTCGTTATCAGGAACAAGTGTTACTAAATTAATTTGGTTTAGATAGCATTAGCCATGCTAGGTAGAACTATATTGATAAATTTTGAAAAGTAAAACACCGCTTTAAGCTATACGTTTTCTTTTCTAAATTTATCAATATTAAAGTACTAAAGTAACAATGTATTAAACATTATCATTGCATCATCAGTTTATAAATAACTAGCTACTCCCCGCGGTTTTACCTGGTATGTCCCTGACCCGCGGGAATTCCGGGTAAAAGAGTAGCCTACATGATTTGTACTACAAATTTCATTTAAATTGGTCTAGCCGTTTGAGCGTGAAGAAGTTACAAATATACAAACACACTCATAAACTTTCGCTTTTATAATATTAGTGTGATGTTTAGCGTTGACCAACCTTGACCACATTATAACTTTCAGGTAAAATAATTGAAACAAACAAACGCATTCACACTCACAGCCCCACTAAGTTCAAAGACTTGTATATCGTGGGTGCCGGAAACATTCACATCACACACACATTACACCCAGAACCAGAAGCACAAATATCCCTGGAGTAGGCATTTTTGCTCCTGCCGGGAATCGAACCCAGGACCCACGGCACAGAAGGCGGAGACCTGTCCACTGCGCCAACTGGGCCGTCAAACGCTTTTAAAGATAAAAATAATGTGTTATTGTAACAGGAGAAGTGGGAGTGGCGTTGTCAATCGGCGCAGGCGCAGGCGGTTCAGTTTCCCTCAAGGTAATAATCACTTCTACAATCATGTCACTTTCAACTCTGTGGACAATTCCTCTTACGGTGGATTCGGCTGGATAGTTCGACAGGACGAGTAGACGGATCCCGACATCAGTAACAACTATGGCTTCAGTCAACACATCTGCATCCGGCCCGTGGTCTTCTCTCAGCTGAATGATGCCGTCGATATCTGGCAGCTCGACCGTAAACAAAGACAACATTCTCTCTGTCTTATAATCTCTTTTGTCCTTCGCTTTCAAATTCATGAAGCACATGTTGATATCTGAAATGAAGAAGAAAATAACTTTTGAAATTATTTAAGCTTGTTTCAGATTCAACATTGAGGTTTCCCATTGGAGTCAAGCGTCCACATGGCATCGTGTCATTGATTTTGTATGACGTCATCGGCACGTATAAACAAAAATGCTCCTCGGAGCAACGGCGTCGGCATTGCCTGAGCAGATTCCAGCGATCCGCTTGTATGACTTTCTATACAATTACAAAGAATACTGCATCTGTTTTTTCTTTATTCAAGATCTACGTTATTTAAGCTCACCATACCGACCAGTGGGTTCCATTAAGCCCATCTAGTAAACACATCTTACCAATATTATACACTTTTTCGTTAGAGTATATATATAATAAGAGTCATTATATAATGCGACCGGGCGGTTTAGCTACCGCCCGGCGTCGACCCGGTAAATAAAAGCATACACATAAAAGCTTCACGCTCACAGCCCCACACTAAAAGTACTATGACTTTTGTCGTGGAGCCGTAAACACAGAAACACAAACTTCCCGTGGGGAGGAAGCTTGTGTTTCCACGGTGATTCGTCGGTCACCCAGTTAAAAATATACTCATATAAACACTTCCACATTCACAGCCCCATACTAAGTTCAATGACTTGTATCGTGGGGCCGTAGACATCAAAGACTCACACACCATTCACAACATACTCAAAACCAGAAACACTAATTTCCCGTGGGGAGAAATCTTCTAGGTAAATTACCACCGGGAATCGAAGCCGCTGCTTTGAAGGCAAACGCACAACTATCTACGCCAGCGAGCAATTCAAAGTTCAAAACACGACCCGCCCTGCGTCGGCCTGGCAGAAAATAATAAAAAACGTACCCATAAACGCTTCCACATTCACAGCCCCACCCTAAGTTATATATATATATTGAAAGTTTAAGTGAGAATGGTTGCTAACCCAACATTTAACCGAACTTTAAACAATATGGCGTTTAGCGATCGTCATATTGTAATTTTATTAATGTCATACATAGTGATACTCGCACAATTACGTTAAATCGATTGACGTTAACATTCACCAAAATGGGCCCACGTGTTTGGTCTCTAGTTTCTAACAACGCGTTCTATCTTGAAAAACACAAGCATCGCGCATTCGGCTGAAATAGAAAGAGCGTTTATTCGTTTATATTTTTTATATTTATTATTCGTTTATATTTATTATTCGTTTACGATTCGTTATGCGTACCGCAAAAGCAGTGGAACTCCTTACCACGTCTGTGTTTCTCGATAAGTGCAATCTGGGAGTCTTTAAGTCACAAGTGAAGAGATCTCTTCTGGTCAAACGTGCACCATCGTCGACCACATATTTGCCTATAGAAAATAAATGAAAAAAAGCTCCCGGTCTCCACGAGCGCAGAGTATCGACACCAATACATATAAATAAATGTTTTATTCAGTATCTCTTATTGTTGAAACAGTTTTCAAGGCATTGCTTTGCATGCTATTTTGATATTCCAAGGCGTTACAAACACTGTATTGGTGATAATATAAGCGATAGGTACGTTATGAAACATTTTTTTTCGTCGTATTAAAGAAATAGTTATGCTATCGTAAGACAACTATAATATTATTTGTATAGTCCTTTTCTACCGACTTCTCAAAAAATGAGGTACTCAATTCGACTGTTTTTACCGACTTCCCAAAAAAGGAGGAGTTACTCAAGTCGACTGTACTTTTTTTTTTATGTGTATATCTCCTCATAACTTCTCTCCACGTGAGCCGATTCCGAATATTTTTTTTTTAGTTTGAAAGATGTTGCTTTCTAATTAGTTCCTTTTAAATTTGATTAAGATCTGATTAGTAGTTCTTGAAATATCATCAATAATGTATATTTTGTGTCGAATAATGCGTTCTTTGACGATGTTCTCGTTTACCCGACTTCAAAAGTTACCTTATAACTTCTTTCGTTGTGAGCCGATTTTGATGATTCTTTTTTTATTTGAAAGCTGGTGCTTTTTATGTAGTCCCATTGAAAATTTGATCAAGGTTTGATCTTTTGTTTTTGAGTTATAGTCAATAATGCATGTTTATTCATTAAATCTGATCAAGGTTCCGATGATAAAGCGGTGAAGACGGTTTTTTAAAGCTTTGCTTGTGTTTAATTATTTATGTTTGTTACCTCTTACTTCGCGTAAATCGATCTAGAGCAGTTTTTTTGTTTGAAAGCTGTATTGCTCTCCTATTGGTCCAATTTGATCAAGATCTGGGTTTTTGAGTTATTGTCAATAATGCGTGTTTAATACATTAAATCTGATCTAGGTTCGGAAGATAAAGCGGTGAAGTTGGTTTTTTTAAGCTTTGCATGCGTTTAATTTTTTAGTGTTACTTTATATATTATTACTAGTTGTTCCCCGCAGCTTCGCCCGCGTTAAGTTTCAAAATATCATCAAAACCCCCAAAAAAATTTGATGTTCCTAAAAAGTATCCTATGTACGTCTCCTGGTTCTAAGCTACCTCTCCACCAATTTTCAGCCAAATCGGTTCAGCCGTTCTTGAGTTATAAATTGTGTAACTAACACGACTTTCTTTTATATATATAGTTACTAGCTGCGCCCCGCGGTTTCACCCGCGTTGATAATGATGAAAAGTGATGATGATGATGATGAAAAATAGATGTTGGCCGATTCTCATAGATACCGGATAAGCACAAAAAATTTCATCAAAATCGGTCAAGCCGTTTCGGAGGAGTATGGCAACGAAAACTGTGACACGAGAATTTTATATATTAGATGACGACCCAGTTGGCGCAGTGGACAGGTGTCCGCCCTGTGCGCTGTGGGTCCTGGGTTCGATTCCCGGCAGGAGCACAAATTCCTTCCAAAGGGGTATTTGTGCTTCTGGTTCTGGGTGTAATGTGTGTGTGATGTGAATGTTTCCGGCACCCACGATACAAGTATTTGAACTTAGTGTGGGGCTGTGAGTGTGAATGCGTTTTTGTTTTGTTTATTATTTAAATATTTATATCATGTCATGAAACGCTGTTGGATGAATGTTATAAATAAAATTAAATAATATATTAAATTAAACTTTACTTATAAGTGACTAGCTAAATTATAAAAAAGGAACAGATAAGTGGTTGATGTTTGGGCGTAATTGAGTAAAAAACATCCAAACATACTCACAAAAATCGTAGCATCTCGGGTACCTTAGAGTTGACTCACAGACTAATATAATTTGCAAAATAAGTCTTGTTTTTTAAAATTAAGATATGTATTCACATGAGATTCGCAAAATTATGGACATCTCGAAAAGAACCTGGCAAGAAACTCCTCAGCGCATAATTTTTTTTTCACTATAAAAAAATATCTCTATCTATTATAATTTCTATAAAAAAAAATATAAATTCGAAAGCTTGTGTGTGAACGGGCTTAGATGAAATTTGGAATGTATATAGCTAAAACCAAATATTACACATAGGCTACTTGATAAGGGCGAAGCCGCGGGGCACGGGTAGTTGGTAATAATTTATATAACTAATCCTACTTAATGTTATAAACGAGAATGTTTGTATGTACGAATGTATGGATGTTTGTTACTCTTTCACGCAAAAGTACTGAATAGATTTCAATGAAACTTTAAAATAATATAGCTTTTACATCAGAATAACACATAGGCTATATTTTTAAAGACATTGTGTGAATTGTACAAAATATAACGATAAGTGTCAAGTAAGTAGGAAAAAATTCTGCCATCTGCGAGCTATACTGGCGTGCGTTGCATAATCGTTTGAGTTACACGTATATGTGTAATGGAAATGTTTATCTTAAATAGTTTTACAAAAAAGCCAGCGACCATATATCTATTTTTTATGTGTAAGCCATTACCGCCAAAATAGTAAACCGTAAATACAATAATTTAAAAAAAAAAAACGCATTCACACTCACAGCCCCTCACTAAGTTCAAAGACTTGTACACACACACATTACACCCAGAACCAGAAGCACAAATATCCCTTGTGAGGAATTTGTGCTCCTGCCGGGAATCGAACCCAGGACCCACGGCGCAATTAATTGATAATTTATTTCTAATGCAATGGCTGAACGGATTTGGAATTTGCATAGCTTATACCTATAGGATTGACACATAGGTTTTTTTAATTTTAACTTGATCAATGCGAGCGAAGCCGCGGGGCACGGGTAGTTAGTTACTGTTGTTGCTCTAACCGAGTTAAGCAAGCCCTGCTGAAGCCATGAAATTACTTTTTTCCTCTTTAACCTCTTTCAGAGACGTGGGATTTTATCGAGAAATTTTATAATTTTATGTAATTCATATTTAAAAGAGATTTAAAAATGCAATTAAAAACGCAGCCATTTTGTTTCTTAGCATGACGTTATAGCTGACGTTAGCTGTGGGGAATGTTGACGGTACGCGTTTCATATAAAGAAAACGCGGACACTGACGTCACGAATAAGTCTTGCCAAAAGCTTGCTGTTTTGCTTGAGTTAAACCATAATTTTGTTGGTGTTCAGATAAATAGGTATATACATAATTATATAAGTATAAAAATAAGCTCGACCTATATAAATCTTATGTATTTTTTATGCTCGATAGGCAAGCATTTGACCACTTTCTCACCTGATGGAAAGTGAAGATGCGGCCAAAGATGTAGCATGCTTGCCTAGAAGATAACTATTCACTCTTGACTTAAAGATACCCAGATTATACCGTTCGTGGAACAAAAATATTATAAATTAAACATCCTTAATATAAACCGAAACGCTTTCACACACACACACCCCACACTAAGTTCAATGACTCGTGTCGTGGCTACCGGTAACATTAATATTATACACAAATCTCACCCAGAACTAGAAACACAAATTTCCTTTGAGGAGAAAACTTGTCTTCCTACCGGGAATCGAACCCTAAGCACCTGCTTAGAGGGCGGACCTGAGCCAACGGGCTCCATATAATTAGTAAATAATGCTACCAATCTTACCAAGTTCTCGAAATTTTCAGTCTTCAAATCCTTTCAATGTTCAGATTAGTTTCAAAATAAACCGCTCTTGACATCTGCTCTAACCCAGCGATATTCGAGACTGGCACATGCAACAAAATCATTTAAACATTATTATATCAACAATCTTCGTATATCTTTGTATTTAGAACAAGACCCTGAAGTAGGATATTGCCTAGTTTTTTATTTATTTATTTATTTATTATTTTGCACAATTTAACTGTACACGGAGGACTTAGTGCTAATACAGCATTTTCTACCAGTCATACGAGAAGGTGCAGGAAAATTCGTGGTGGTGCAGTAAAAGGACTATCAAATCAAACTTCTATGTCTATGTATGACTTAAATATACCTACATATATATACATCATTACATACTACAAATATACCGAAATATAAACATATATTATCATACATACATTTTATTTTTAACCGACTTCAAAAAAGGAGGCGTTTCTATGTTCGGCTGAATGTATTTTTTTTTAGTTATGTTCACCGTTTTCTCCCCCATTTGTGGACCGATTCTCAAAATTATTATTTTGTTTGGTAGATTATACTTCAGAAGTTCCATATATATTTTATCGAAATCGATCCAGCTAAAACCAAAATATAAGCGTTGAAGTCGAATTTTTAAAGCTTTGCTTACGTTTACATCATATTTTATTTATTATGGAATAACAAAAGCTACAGTATATACATATAATATATACATAATAAAATAAACAAAGATGACATAATTATTATAGCAATAATTAATAATGTATCCCACATCGCTATCCTCAGAGTTAACCTATAAGTAACCCTAAACAGATATTAAGATATCGGAAAAATTATGAGATATGATTATTATTTAAGTAAATTTAAATATTCGATTGATCTATAGTATACTAATATTATAAAGAGGTAAAGTTTGTTTGTTTGTTTATTTGTTTGTATGTAAAAGGTAATCTCTGAAACTACTGATCCGATTCTGAAAATTCTTTTACTAATAGATAGCTACACTATCGTTGAGTGTTATAGGCTATGTTTTGTTATGATAAAAGTTAGTTATCAGTTCGAAATAATAATAATCGTAAGACATGTCGGAGATAAATTTGCTAACTTTCCGCTTTATCGGCGTACGCTGACTAAACAGTTAGACATAGGTGAATACAATGTATGGCAGAAATGTTGGCCTTCATGAGTTTTACAAAAAAGTCCGCGACAACATATATCCAAGACGTATATTTAGCTCAGAAAACATACATTTCTTTTTCTTCTGACTAAAAAGCGGCCTGTATTTAGTTGGCTTATTGAGACATTCAGTATTAATCCTTATCAAAATAAAATATTTCATCGTCTTACGTAGTTCATGTAGATACAATTTGCTCTTTACTGCATATGATTTGGATAAATAGTCTATGAGAAATCGTGAAATTAGTTTTCGACGATGGGTCAGAAATTTATCGACACTACTACGAAAAAAATAATTGCGGCTTCTGTTTTGTTGGCTTTTTTTAAGTATTTCATATTAATCCTGAGATTAATCCTTATCAAAAAAACCTATTTCATCTTCAGACTTAAGTAGTTCACGTAGATGCAATTTACTCTTCACTGCATATAATTGGGACCTATAGTCTAGGAGAAATCGTTAAGTTTAATTGAGGTAGTTTCTGGTTTTGGGTATGTTGTGAATCTTGGATGTTTACGACCCCACGATACAAGTTGAACATTGAACTTAGTGTGGGGTTGTGAATGTGGAAGCGTTTATGGGTAATATTTTTTTTTTATTTTCTACCTCGACGCGGGCGTAGATGGGTGCGCGTTCGTCTTCATAGCAGCGGGTTCAATTCCCGGTGATAACAGAAGTTTTCAATCTTCTGGAAATTTGTGTTCCTGGTTTTTAATATGTTGTGAATGTTGTGTAAATATTGGATGTTTAGATACGGCCCCACGCTACAAGTCATTGAACTTAGTGTAGAGCTGTGAATGTGGAAGTGTTTATTTGTATATTTTTTAACCGGGCGACGCAGGGTTGGTAATTTTTGAACTTTGTAGGTACTACCACTGGCGTAAATGGGTGCGCGTTCGTCTTCAAAGCAGCGGGTTCGAATCTCGATGGGAACACAATAACACAAGTTTCCCTATGGGAAGTTTATGTTTCTGGTTCTGGGTATGACGTGAATGTTGTGTGTGTCGTGTTAATGTTTACGGCCCCACGACACAAGTTATAGTACTTTCAGTGTGGGGCTATGAGTGTGAAAGCGTTTACGTGTAAGCTTTTGTTTACCCGGGCGACGCCGGGCGGGGTGACCCGCCCGGCGTAGTGTGTGATAAAAAATAACATTATGAATCAAAATTTTATGATACAAACTTTAAATTAATAATCATTTTAAATATAATATAAGATTCGATATATAATCATATATTCCAGTTCGCTCGAAGCGTTTCACTTCTACGTTTATCATCCGTACAGCGAAGGAGTGGAACTCATTGCCTGCGTCTTTGTTCCCTGAACGGTACAATCTGGGTGTCTTCAAGTCTAGAGTGAATAGGTACCTTCTAGGCAAGCATGTCCCATCTTCGCCCGCATCGTCACTTTCCATCAGGTGAGATATTAGTCGAATGCTTGTTCATCCAGCATAAGAAAAGATATGCTGGCACTTAGCTGGCTTGACGTATTAGCATTGCAATTCAGAGAGACAATGCCGCCAGGATGATGGGAACGCTACCCTCTGGTAGTGGGCTTGTGCACTTGAGTTACCTATAAGCTCGATGCCTTGCTTGTAGGTAACTTAGGTCTTTTCTTTAAAGAGTTTTAGGAAGTATAGGCAATTGGCCCGTAGATAACTTGTATTATCATTAAAAAAATATATTTTACAATGCACATACATACATATAAAATATTAAGACTAGCAGCGTCCTGCTGGGTCATCCACGAACTCTGGGAGTTTTCAAGTCAAGAGTGAATAGGTAAGTATCTTCTACTTCGTCAGTTTGCCTAACAAATGATGGTCAAATGTTTGCCCAACAAACATAATAAAAAATATCCGGATGACCTTTTGTTTTTGGTAGAATGTGTTTGAATTTGTAGCCTCAGAAAGCTCCATATACCTAGTGTCGAGTAGAAACAGTTTTTTACATCGGTCATGGCGTAATAGATGGCGCTGATAGTTTCTTAAGCCCGGTTTTTCAAATGCAGTTTGGGAACCGAGCATTTCTCGGACCTGGTACGTTGATATATCGATTCCTTGGGCCGAAAAACCCCTAATCTGTAACTTTCATGAAAATCGTTGGAGCCGTTTCTGAGATCCTGATTACACATATATGTATATATATATATATATATATATATATATATATATATATATATATACAAGAATTGCTCGTTTAAAGATATTAGATTAAATTAAATATATAATATGCATTAGATTGGAGAAGAACCTGGCAAAAACTCAGCGGCGCATATTTCTTTTTTTTTTTTTGGGGGGCTGAGTCACCCACGTCCGTAGGAGGATACCCCTTAAGTCTGACTCCCTACACGTGGTCCCCGGGTGGTGCTAAACAGGTGACATTTGAGAGGTGGTAGAGCATTTTGTGAGTTGCTCGCCTGGCTTGCTACCAAAGTAGCTTACCACCATCAAGTTGAAAGTCTGCCGCCAAGCCAAATACGGTGTTCCGGCAGTTATCCTTGAGAGCCTGCGTATTCCAGGTCTAGTGTGTTTACCAGCTTCGATCACATCGTCACTTACCATCAGGTGAGATAGTGGTCAAACACTAGCCTGTCACAAATAAAAAAAAAAAAAATTCATTATTTTTTAATAATTTTTAAACACTATTAAAAGTATTATATTAAGCTACTAGCGATCCGCCCCGGCTTCGCCCGGGTGTGATAAATGAAGAACCGCTCGACCGATTTTGTGCAAACTTCACATAAACCATCTACTAAATAGTCCGAACAAAGCCTAAACATTTGGTTTGGATGGGTGAGCCCGTTCTTGAGTTATAAAATTACAACGAAAAGTGGCAATGATTTATATATATATAGAAGATAGATAGATGTAGGTATATCTATATTATGTAGAAGAAAGCGCTTGTGCAGTTTGCCTTCATGCATCTTTGTCAATCTTTTTGTAATATGTCCGTTTTATTACTGATTTGAACTTTCCCAGTGGTTATCAGAATTTCAAAGTCCATATGAAGTCTCACTTCGAAAACATGCTCATCCATAATAATAATGTATGACGCTCGTGGGCTCAGTGAGCCCAATGCATTTTCATGACAGGTCAATAACCGCTAAAGAGGTTAAATCTTGGCCAAGAAAACAAAAAACTGACAGTTTTCCCGCGAAAGTAAAATAATGGACTTGATCTTGTATTTTCAACCGACTTCATAAAAGGGAGGTTCTCAATTCGACTGTATGTTTTTTTTGAATGTATGTTACGCGATATCTCCGCCAATTATGAATCGATTTTGATGATAATTTTTTGTTTGGTAGATTAAAGTTCACAGGTACATATACATTTTATCGAAATCGGTTCAGCCAAAACTTAAATATAAGCGTAGAAGTTTTTTTTTTTTAGTGTTTGTTACCTCATAACTTCTTTCCACGTGAACAGATTTTGAATTTTTTTTTGTTTGAATGGTGTTGTTTTCCAATTGGTCTCATTTAAATTTCTTGAAATATCATCTATAATGCGAGCTTAGTACCTACATTTAATCTGATCAAAGTTCCGAAGATAAAGCGGTGAAGTCTGTTTTTTTAAGCTTTGCTTGCGTTTCATTATTTTAAGCTTTGATGGTAATTCTTCGAAAGTTAATCATATAGTGCAATTTTTTTTATCTGTGAGAGCGTATTATGCCTTGTTATCATTAGTTAATTATGCACAAGATTGCAAAGCCAAAAAAAGGCGAAACATGAAAAAAAAAATGAGTAGAACCACGTATTATCTAATAATAGACATGCATAATAGTTAACAAACCTGTAATCTCCTTCATGTTATCATGTTCACTCAATGTTTACTTTACATCGACCTACCACAACGAGTAACTTGTTATTCATTGACCTCCCTGCTCCCTTACTTTGTTGCGATAGGAATATATTTGTGTTAAACAAAAATGAGCCTTATTTCTTAGATATTATGTCGTTTTACAATTGACCGATTGCTACAGAGATAGCTTAGAGATGTCTACTCGAATAAGCAGTGTTAACCTAAATACTGAAATGAGAAAATAATTTACAACTAAATTGCCTGTTGGCGAAGTTGGGTAAATTTTCCTGCATAATAAAATTCGACGAGCTGACCCGCCCGGGTATACAAAAGCTTACATATAAACACTTTAACAATCACAGCCCCACACTGAAAGTACTATGACTTGTGTCGTGGGGCCGTAAACATTAACAACACACACACAACATTCACGTCATACCCAGAACCAAAAACACAAACTTCC
The DNA here is from genome assembly GCA_948107665.1 of Lomographa bimaculata. NCBI lineage: Eukaryota > Metazoa > Arthropoda > Insecta > Lepidoptera > Geometridae > Lomographa > Lomographa bimaculata. The sequence goes on along the minus strand of OX403584.1, from coordinate 22,484,966 downwards.
TATGGGGAAAAAGCTTGCGTTCCCACCGAGATTCTAGCCCACTGCTTTGAAGACGAACGCACACCCATCTACGGCAGTGAGCAGCTTAAAGTTCAAAAACGACCCTCCCTTGACGGCCGGGTAAAAATTATTAAAAAACATACGCATAAACGCTTTTAAATTCACAGGCCCACACTTAGTTTAATTACTTGTATCGTGGCGCCGTAAACATCTAAGATTCACACAACATTCACAACATATTCAAAACCAGAAACACAAATTTCCCGTGGGGAAAATACCTGTGTTCCCACCGGGAATAAAACCCGGTGCTTTAATGCAAACGTCCATCAAATGTAACTACGCCAGCGGGCACTTGAAAGTTCAATGATAAATTATAACCGACTATATACAAAAAAAACAGTCGAATTTACAACATGTAATTCGGTTCAAAACGTAGAAGTATTCACACTCAAATAAATTTAATGATAACACAAGATTACTCAGTGACCCACCGCTTTCACCCTTAAATAAATTTAACGATTTCTCCTGGACTAAAAAAAATATATAAAAATGGTCCAAATTATATGCAGTAAAGGGCAAATTGTATCTAAGTGAACTACGTAAGCAAAAAGTAATTCAAATGTATGTTTCTGGTTCTTTTCGTGATTGTGTGTGTGATATGAATGTTTCAGGCACGACACAAGTCATGGTACTTAATTTAGGGCTGTGAGTGTGAAAAGCGTTTATCTTTTTTATGTAAGTAGGTTATCTTTTCTTAAAGAATCCGAGCATTTGGATACAAAGACTTCTACAAGGTTGAATAATTTATTATAATATCGAACGAAGCGCCAAGGGGACGTGCTAGTTACGCCAATCAAACAAAGGTGGCCTAGTTGTATCGGTATTGATTTATTCCATGAACAGTGTTTCCGAGGCCTCCTGGAGTGTACCTATCTTATGTCGTTATCAACGCTTGAATAGCTATAGTTGTCCCCGATTGGTGGTGATGTGTGAATCTTATACCTTTTCTTCGTTTATATACGAACGCAGAAATAGAAAATGTCCGTTTTTTTTTCTTTTATTATTGGCTTCGCAATATTGTGCATTTAGCCAAGTGTCAAGTGATAACATTTCAAGTTTATTTCATATTAAAAGTCCTAGCCACAAGTCACAGTCAAAGTCAAGTAAAAGGGGCATGGCGCAATTAACTCGTGTAATTCCTGCGCACACTCTCCAAAATGTAGATGATAGAATACCGATAGACTAGCGACCATACGTCGGTGACTGAGACTCCGCAATTTAGACTCGACTAGCTTATCATCGCCAATGAGTCTTTTTGCTCGCCGGTCGATGGACTCAAGAGCTTTTAGCTGGTACTTAGCGGAACCATCCCATAGGTGGCCGCAGTACTCCATACACGATCGGACTTGGGCTTGATATAAATTAAGAAACTGCCCCGGTGTGAAGTACTGCCTAACCTTTGCGAGGATACCTAGTATTTTAGCGGCCAGCTGAGCTCTGATTTTGATGATGTACCGAAGGTTTGACGACAAAGTAACTCCAAGAAGCTCGAGATTATTTGCTACAGGTATTTGTACATTTTGGAAAGTCGGATACAGGTGAAAAGGTCTCCGTTTCGCGGAGAAAAGACACGCCTGTGTTTTGGACGCATTAAATCGAACCAAGTTGGCTTCGCCCCAATCGGTCGCACACAAGCTCGCAATTTCAACCGACTAATCATTTCCTCTCTTGGTGACTGGACTTGTACCTCACCAGCTCGTGCGTTGTATATGTATCTTTCGACAACAGTGCTATCATCTGCATACTTAAAGTGGTACAAACTTTACTAGAACTTCTGTTGGAATTTTGGAGCGAAGGCGAAATCACGTTTTTCAACTTTGTATGATTGGCCTACACTTATACACGTTTACTAAGTATTAACGGTTAATAATCCACCATTATTACACATTAACACTCGAAGAATCACAGGTTTTGGAAATCATACGAAATCAACAACACCATTTTTTACTTTCGCGGCAAAACTCCTGAAAAGTTAATTAATAACTTCAGAAGAATTTTTTTTTACTTGCTTTTTTTTAGTTACACCTGTCACGTTGTCTATCTGTTTGTCCGTCTGTAATCAAAACTTGCAAGTTAAATTAGACCCACTTCCCGATGTCCGATTGGACTCTTTGGTGAACTTATTTATCTAGGGTAACAATACAATGATATGGTGCCATGGGGATGGTCTGATGATGGAGACGGAAGATGGCCATAGGAACTTATGAACTTAACAAAATTAACCCATCGAGTTTGGGCTCGTTTGAATCGTCTTGACAAGTTCTCTGATTTAGTATATTTTAAAACCTTTTTGTGTTTATTTACAACTGGTAAAAGTTTGATATTAAAATACTTTTAAAAGTATTACTTGTTAATCTAATTAGAGCCTATTCACCGTCTGCGAAATGAACCATCGTTATGAAAACTAAGCTTATTCTTTTTTCATAAATCTATCAGAGAACCTGGTGGAGGCGACGCGTGATCAAATTGCTGGCACTTATTTGGCTCAACGTATTAGCATTGCAATTCAGAGAGGTAAATGCCGCTAACATGATGGGAACGCTACCCAATGGTAGTAGGCTTGAGCACTTGAGTACCTATAAGCTCAATGTTTTGTAAGTAACTCAGCTCTTTGCTGTATATAGATCTAGTTTAGTTTTGAGAAATATAGGCAATTGGCCCGTAGTACTGGATAACCGAATTCAAATATTGATTTTAATCATGGCTTTCGTCAAACCGATTTTGTTAACCAATCCACGAAAACGAATTTTACATGACATATAGAACGGAAATTTCGTCGTTTCACTCAGCTATCCAAAATGACATACTATTGTGTATATAAAAAACATTTCCATCAAAATAATTTTATAAGGATTTGCGTGTGTGCTCGTTATGCTTAAAAGACAGCTGATGTGTATTAACTTTGAAATGGAGATAATTATCCTTTGTTCTCGATGAACCAAATCAAAGGCCATTTTTATCCCAAAAAAAAACTGTATGTATGTCCGATGACACCAAGACACTCTACTTAAATACAATATGAAATAAATCAAAATGATATTTAATAATCACATTATAAAAATTTTTTTACAACATTTCTCTATGTCAATTAACATTAAATCGAATAAGAATAAGTCATCTTTTGACCCCTCGCCCAAACTTACCCACGTTCCCCGTATTGCGAGGGAAATCTGTTGCCCGAGGTATTCGCCGAACCTCGGGTCTCGCCACTATCCCGCAGGCGTCCTATTCCACGACAAACTTCTTTGCTTCGGAACACCACCTCCACAGCAAACGGCACGAAGTACGCCGATTCTATATAAGTGGTGCTTGTCTCGCACCCCCACCGGCGATTCTCTGGGTTGCAAGGTACTTACACACGTGGCACCCCGGATGAGGCAACGCCCTTTTTAAGTAAGTAAGTCTATCTAGCCGCTTACCGTCGGAAGGCCGGGATGTTCTAGCTCGCACGGAACCTCGGCCGAAACCAGAGTCTTCTGTATGGCATGGTAGGGCATGCATCCAGGCGCCAGATTCCAGCCTAGAAGTGGCGTTGAAACGAGCCAACTCGACTCCAGCCTTCGATGCGCAGACAAAATTATATTAGTAAAATTAGGTAGCCTACATGGGGTTTTGATGAACTTCTTAAATTGGTAGAAATTTTACTAGAACTTCTATAGGAGTTTCAGAGCGAAGGTGAAAATCACGTATTTCAACTTGGTATCATTTGCCTACACTTATGCCAGTTAACTAAGTATTAACTGTTTTAGCTATTTTTATATCTAACGTTAATGTAATCAATTATTAATGTATTTAACTGTAGATTTTGCATGAACAATATTGAAAGAGACTGAATCCCACGACACAGGACTCATCCTAGTGTGGGATTCAGGGCTCACCAGACATTATTAGTAATTGTAATGTTCTTATGTTATAAATTATAATTTTTAAGTGTCAATGAATAAATTATTATTAAATTATAATTATTAATAATCCACCATTATTACACATTAACACTCGAAGAATATACTACTATACTACATAAATTAAACAATTATTATTAAGTTGTATACCATAAGAAGAATAATTATTTGATTTATGTAAAGACTGAGTCTAAGTTATATATAAGCAATTATAATTATTTAACTTCAAGATTTTCTCTACTTGGCAAAATATTGACATATTCGGTTCTTAGTCTGAATCGTTTCAAAGGAGCTGAATATAATTATATTATGTAGGTTTAAGTTATTTAGTTTAATTTATTTATTACAAATACTGTGTCTGCTTCCTCAATTTCATTTATCGAATTACATTAGATTTGGTATTTAATTTTATTTGCTTTAATCACCAAACATACGATCAAGTCACCTTTCAAATAAAAAAAACCGCATCCAAATCGGTTCACCCTTTTAAGAGTACGCGGACAGACACACCCGCACTTGTAGCTGTAAAACCCCATTATAACACCCCCTTTTTCACCCCCACAACGAAAGAAGTTATGAGGTAACTTTTGAAGTCAGGTAAACGAGAACATCGTCAAAGTACGCATTATTCGTCACAAAATAGACATTATTGACGATATTTCAAGAACTACTGATCAGATCTTGATCAAATTTTAATGGGACCAATTAGAAAGCAACATCTTTCAAAAATTTTTTGAAATCGGCTCTCGTGAAGAGATGATATGAGGTAACACTAATAAAAAAAATACAGTCGACTTGAGTACCTCCTCCTTTTTTGGGAAGTCGTTAAAAAAGCGAATTCGTCGCTTATATTTCGGTCTTGGCTTGGCCGATTTCGGTATAATTTATATATAATTTATATGGGACCACCTATGAAGTATACTCTACCAAAAAAAAAAAATCGTCAAAATCGATTCATAATTGGCGGAGATATCGCGTAACATACATAAAAAAAGAAACATGCAGTCCAATTGAGAACCTCCTTTTTTGAAGTCGATTGAAAATAATACAATCGCACATGCGATCATCATCATCATTTTGGGTAATAGAATATACATAAACATAACTTAAACGCTTTCACACTCACAGCCCACACTGAGTTTAATGACTTGAGTTTTGGGTGCCGGAAACATTCACATCACTTACAATCAGAACCAGAAAAATAGAACCCTTAGAGAGAAAACTTGTGTTCCTGCCGGGAATCAAACCAGATAGAAACAAACGCATTCACACTCACAGCCCCACACTAAGTTCAAAGACTTGTATCGTGGGTGCCGGAAACATTCATATCACACACATATTACGCCCAGAACCAGAAGCACAAATATCCCTTGGAAAGAAATTTGTGCTCCTGCCGGGAATCGAACCCAGGACCCACGGCGCAGAAGGCAGACACCTGTCCACTGCGCCAACTGGGTCGTCAAAGAAGGCGAACCCAACTCAGCCAACCTGCAGTTCAAATGTGATGCGAGTATTATTATCTACGGGCCTATATTTCCTAAAACTAAACCAAAACTATATACAGCAAAGACCTAAGTTACCTACAAGACATCGAGCTTATAGGTTACTCAATAAGTATTAGTTTGGAATATTCCATCTTCTCGGGTTCAATGTCCGATCATGCATCTCTCTCCGACAGGAGTCAGCCTCACCTGCTCTTGTATCGATCAGACTCGTGTCCCAGACTGTACATCAAATTATCATAGCTTGCATTGGAATAAAAGATGATGAAATATTGTAGGTATAATACGATTAGATTTTTCTACTTACAATAAATTTCTTTACTTTTCAGTTTCCATTAGGTAAGATAGTAAAATGCTTGCCTGTCTAGCAGAAGAATTTTTTTTTTCAGTTTAACGGGTGTATCTCACTGGTCCACCCGTTTGGCATCTTAGCTCCAAAACGGCTGGACCAATTTTGATTGAGTTTCTTTATGTATGAAAAGTGTTTCGAGCGATCGAGAGATTTTTTAGCTATGTTTGATGAAAAGCGGTGCAGCCGTGTTCAAGATGTCAGAGTATTTTCAAAATGTTGATTTTATACAAATACAATTGCCAAATTTATATCCCTTTTTTGGATATGGTTTAAAAAAACCCCGAAAAACGTTCATTTGTAGTCAACTGACTTTACAGACAACCATTTTTTTTTGACGGACCGTTAATCATTTGGCCGCTATCTCAGCTGATGGAAAGTGACGATGCGGCCGAAGATGAAGCATGCTTACCTAGAAGATACCAGATTATGACTCCCAGATTATACTGTTCGGGGAACAAGGATGCGGGCAGTGAGTTCTACTCCTTCGCCGTACGTACAACAAATGTTGAAGCAAAACGCTTCGAGCGGATATGAGGTATGTCAACCATATATGGACGTTGGTTTGTTCGTCTTGTGGTCCGATTATAGAAAGGGCAAGGGGGAATAAACTGGTGTGATTCGAGTGCACACTCTCCGAAATGCAAACGATAGAACACCGACAACTCTGCAACTTGGACTCAACTAGCTTGTCATCACCAATGAGTCGCTTTGCTCGCCTATCAATAGAGTCAAGAGCATCAAGCTGATACTTGGCTAATCCATCCCTAAGGTGGCTGCAGTACTCCATACAAGATCGGAATTGGGCTTTTTTTGGGCTTGCTTTGAAGCAAATATAAAACGTTGATTTTTAAACGACTTCAAAAAAATGAGAAGGTTCTCAATTCGACAGATTTTTTGTATTTGTGTGTTACCTAAGAACTTTTTTCTGGGTGAAACGATTTTGATGATTTTTTTACCGACTTCCCAAAAAAGGAGGAGGTCTACTCAAGTCGCTTGCAATTTTTTTTTTATGTGTTACCTCGTAACTTCTCTCCACGTGAGCCGATTTTGATTTTTTTTTTAGTTTGAAAGATGTGGCTTTCTAATAGGTCCCATTTAAATTTGACCATGATCTGATCAGTAGGTCTTAAAATATCATCAATAATGCCTATTTTGTGGACTACTTTGACGATGTTCTCGTTTAACCGACTTCAAAAGTTACGTCATAACTTCTTTCGTTGTGAGCCGATTTTGATGTTTTTTTTTTATTTGAAAGTAGTGTCCGACCGAAACTGGTTTTAATGCCGAAACCGAAACCGAACTTTCGGCCTTGCTCTCTGTTTCGGCCGAAACCGAAACCGAAACTTATTAAACATTATTTATAATTATGATTATTTACTGAAATTTGCTGTTAAACATTTTTTTGCGTATTACACAGGTAAATAATGTTAAATAAAAAAAACACTCATTAAAGTCGTAAAAAAATATTTTTTTATGTCATGAATATACATGTATACAGGACTTACTCTTGGAAGTAAACTAAAAATAATTAAACGCAAGCAAAGCTTAAAAAAACTGACTTCACCGCTTTATCATCGGAACCTTGATTAGATTTAATGTGTTACACACACACGCATTATTGACTATAACTCAAAAACTAGAGATCAGAGCTTGATCAAATTTAAATGGAACTACATAAAAAGCACCAGCTTTCAAATAAAAAAGAATCATCAAAATCGGCTCACAACGAAAGAAGTTATGAGGTAACTTTTGAAGTCAGGAAAACGAGAACATCGTCAAAGTACGCATTATTCGTCACGAAATAGGCATTATTGACGATATTTCAAGAACTACTGATCAGATCTTGATCAAATTTAAATGGGACCAATAAAAAAGCAATATCTTCCAAACTAAAAAAAAAATTACGGAATCGGTTCACGTGGAGAGAAGTTATGAGGTAACACATAAAAAAAAAAAAACAGTCGACTTGGCTTCGCCCGCGTGATTTAAAAGTTGTGGTTAAACTTTTTCAGGGCTTATCATATTGGATTGGTAGATCAAAGGTTTTAATTCGCAGTCTCGTCTACAATCTAAATATAATAGACCATGATAAAAAACTGAATAAAAAAAGAATTGTATAAATTTATCCCTTATTAAATATACGTCATTCATTATTTACTTTAAAGTTTATTTGTTCCGAGTTTTGAGTGAATCGAAGCAAGAAATAAGATTTTCCATACAAACTTTTGAACTACTTTGAACACACCCTAGGAGTAGATTTGAAAAAATATAATTAAACGCAAGCAAAGCTTAAAAAAACTGACTTCACCGCTTTATCATCGGAACTTTGATCAGATTTAATGTACAAACACGCATTATTGACTATTACTCAAAAACTAGAAATCAGACCTTAATCAAATTTCAGTGGAACTACATAAAAAGCACCAGCTTTCAAATAAAAAAAGAATCATCAAAATCGGCTCACAACGAAAGAAGTTATGAGGTAACTTTTGAAGTCAGGTAAACGAGAACATCGTCAAAGTACGCATTATTCGCCACAAAATAGGCATTATTGACGATATTTCAAGAACTACTGATCAGATCTTGATCAAATTCAAATGGGACCAATTAGATAGCAACATCTTTCAAATAAAAAAAAATTCGAAATCGGCTCACGTGGAGAGAAGTTATGAGGTAGCACACATAAAAATAATAATAATAATAATACAGTCGACTTGAGTACCTCCACCTTTTTTGGTAAGTCGGTAAAAAATATACGTGTTCATTATTTACTTTAATGTTTATATGAGTTTTGAGTGAATCGAAGCAAGTAAAAAATTCCATACCAACTTTTTCACCCTATTTAGCACACTGAAGGGTGATTTTATTATATGTGTTATTCCGGAACTTGAACTATATAGATTCTAAATTTCATCAAAATCAGTTCATTCATTACGGAGATACGTGGTAACAAACATTCACACACACACAAACTTTCGGATTCATAATATTATAGTAAGAAAGATAAGATACATGCAGATCCAAGTTAAACTAAATCCTATATAACCAATTTTATTTGTAGTTTAAAAATAAAACTCATCAAAATAATGTTCTATAATAATAAGTATAGATAATTTAATGATAATAAAACGGTGTGCCAATAAAAACAAATAAAATACTTACCAAATCACTTAATCGCAAAACATAATCTCAATACACGGTTTTATGGACGGCGGCGAACTGAGCCGGGGCTGCGCCGGCCGGCAGGCACGAGTTAGCTGCGAAGTTTACCGAACTACGCATAAAAATTCACGAACACTCGAGTTTCGGCGGAGCCGAAAGTTTCGGCTGCCGAAACCGAAACTAAAGCCGAAACTAGATTTTTTGGCCGAAACTGGGCGAAACCGAAACCGAAACTGAAAACTGAAAACTGAAACCGAAATTTCGGTCGGTCACTATTTGAAAGCTGGTGCTTTTCAGTTGTGGTCCTATTGAAATTTTATCAAGATCTGATTTCTAGTTTTTGAGTTATAGTCAATAATGCGTGTTAAATACATTAAATCTGATCAAGGTTCCGAAGATAAAGCTTTAAAGTCGGTTTTTATAAGCTTTGCTTACGTTTAATTATTTAAGCTTTGCATGCGTTTAATTATTCTATTTGTTAAGAAGCTGAATTAGGTTTTATTATACATATATGAAAACTTTCCGTGAAAATGTATCAAATTGATGGTGAATACCGCATCAAAATCACATCACATCATCAAGATAATGGTCAAATATTGCTTGTTTGTCGGGCATGAAACCAAAGACACGTGTCGTTGAAAGAAAAGGGACTCTCACTGCGCCAACGTTAAAATTTATGTTTTTCTTGGTAAAGAAACAATGCAGTACATTTGTAAGAAAAATTCACGTTGCTTATGAAGCACTACACAGTTAAACATTTTTGCAATACTCTTGTTTGTGTTTCGAGTTGAAACGTACTTTGGAACATTTCTTTGTCGCAATCATAACAGAGGTTCCGCAACCAATAATAACAAAGAAAAACTTTTCTTTTGCGCAACAAGTTGCCAAGGAAAAGCATTTTTCTGGTTTCCCAACAAGTTTCCAAACAGGCTTTTTCTATAAAAAACGTTTTTAGTTACATGGATTCGCTTTCACAACACGCTAGGGTACTCGTTGGACTTGCAACATACTTATGTTAATACAGGGTATAATTTAAAAAGTACCGAAAAGCTTTTAGACCCTGCTTTTTGTTCTTTTTGTGAATGTTTCCTGCATCCACGATACACTTCTTTGAACTTAGTGTGGTTCTGTGGGTGTGAATGCGTTTGCGTTTATTTGTACTTATATAGTAGTAATGAGGTCTTTGTACTACTTGACTGACAAAGTAACTGACTGAATAGACAAAGGCAATAAATGTTTCTAAGTTATCTCACTGCCGTATTAAATAATCGTTCTTATCGTCGGGACATAAAATTGATACATTATTTTGCGTCTTCAAATCACGTTCAACGAGACAAAAGCTAATTGAGTAATGTGCGCTGCGATAGCTTCATTGGCATTGTTTATGTGCGACATTATTGACTTGACCCAACTTGACCACTCCTTGCATTACTTGCATATCAACCGAGAGGAATATTATAGCGTTAACTGCGAATTCACGACTATACCTACAGCAGTTTGCCAATCTTTTTTATGCTGGATAGGCTAGCATTTGACCACTATCTTACCTGATGGAAAGTGACGAAGAATGCTTGCCTAGAAAGTCTATTCACTCTACACTTGAAGGCACCCAGATTGTACCGTTCAGGGAACAAAGACGCAGGCAATGAGTTCCACTCCTTCGCTGTACAGGTGATAAATGTAGAAGCGAAACGCTTTGAGCGAACTGGAGGTATGTCAACCATAAATGGATGACGTTTGACAGTTTGACTTGTTGCTTAATGGTAAAAAGGGCATGGAGGAAATATATCATGTAACTTTTGAGCACACTCACCACATAATCGATAGAATACCGATAGGCTTGCTACCCTACGTCAACGTCGTCGGTGACCGAGACTTTGCAGTTTGGACTCAACTAGCTTACTCTCGCCAATGAGTCTTTTCGCTTGCCTGTCAATAGGGCCTCTAGCTGTTACCGACTTCAAAAAAGGAGGTTCTCAATTCGACTGTTTTTTTTTTGTATATATGCTACGCGATATCTCCGCCAATTATAAGTCGATTATTTTTGTTCGGTAGAGTATACTTCAGAGGTGGTCCCATATAAATTTCATCGAAATCGGTTAAGCCAAAATCGAAATATAATTTATTTATTTAAGCTTTGCTTGCGTTTCAATTATTTTAGGTACCTTCAGAATGCGGAACAAAGAGAATGCAATACACGTACTTTGCTTTAATACTAGATATTGATAACAATAAGATATGAAGGTAGCTAGGTGCCTATCTCAAGACGAACGTTGTAACCTATCTGGTTTCCACAACACGTAGGTATAGAATCAGCACATTTAACCTAGTTTGCTCACTACGATGTTAACTACTACCTATGTATATAATAACACCTGGCCTGGGGCTACAGGAGGCCTACCATGGTTTGTAACATCGGAAGCTTCGTTACCGAAAAACTTTTTTTTATATTAGACTTGTTGATCCCCCGGCTTCGCTCGCGTAAATTTTCGGAATACTATCAAAACCACCATTATTTTACAAATTATAAAATAATTATTTTTCGTCAATTTCCCCCAATATATAATAGTTATTCTGCTATTCGGGCGTATAAATCCAACAAAGCAATGATCATGAAAATCAGTCCACCCTTTCTCGAGTTATAAGTGTTGTAACAAACTCGACTTTGTTTTATATAATTAAGACAGACAGCATTTGACCCCATCTCACCAGATGGAAAATGAAGATGTAGCATGCTTGCCTAGAATACCTATTCTTGACTTGAAGATTTCCAGATTGTACTGCTCAGGAAACAAAGACAATAATGATATGTAGTAGGCAAAAAAATATATCCAGCAGTGGACTTCCATAGGCTGATGATGATGTAGGCAAAAATTAATGTGTGTCTTTAATATTATCTATACCGGTACTCACTCACGTATTAGTGTCGAAGTAAAAAACCCACAGCGTGAGCCAACGTCGGTTATGTTTTGAAGCTAGAAACGCGACAAACGTGCTCTCAGAAGAAGGGCATCTGTCTGAAACCAGAGGGTCTATTCCGGGCATCAATTATCTTTACATCGACGTCAAAATCGAATTATTTTCTTTTCTTTTGTACCATCGAATGGACTGAATTTTCAACCAATCGACTGTCGTATCGACGTCGCATCAATTCGAACAATCGTAGTTTTAACGACCAGAATAGACGTACAGTAGGTCTATTTTTTTTTTTATTTATGCCTGATAGGTAAGCATTAGCATTACATTTCATCATTTTTCATTCTGGTCGTCCAACTACAAATGTTTGAATTGATGCGACGTCGATACGACAGTAAAAGATTTTTAAAGATATTATTTTTACGATATCCCAAAACTTAGTATTTCAGAATAGTGGTAGACCCCTTGCATGTCGTCGTACATTAGGTACAATTTGCATGTGTAATAGACTCCCCAGTTTCTATTGACAAGAAACATAGGTACATATAACAGCTACTTGCAAGTATGTGAATGTATCCCATAAAACTGGATGAAGGCGATAATGTTGATGCATGGATGAGATGATTGTAGGTACCAATTATTTTTACCGTCTTCACAAACAAGGAGGAGGTACTTAAGTCGACTATGTTTATTTTTATGTGTGTTACCTTATAACTTCGTTCCACGTAAACCGATTTAGATATTTTTTTTGTTTGATAAATGATGCTTTCCAATTGGTCCCATTTAAATTTGTACAAGATCTGACGAGCAGTGTTTGAGTTATCCTCAATAATGCGTATTCTGTGGACTACATTGACGATGTTCTCGTTACCTACTTCTTTCTTTGAGCGCCGATTTTGATGATATTTTTTTTTGTTTGAAAGCTGGTGCTTTCCATGTGGTCCCATTTAAATTTGGCCAAGATCTGATCACTAATTTTTGAGTTGTTGTCAATAATGCGTGTTTAATACGTTAAATCTGATCAAAGTTCCGAAGATAAAGCGGTGAAATCGATTTTTTTAAGCTTTGCTATCGTTTAATTTATCTTTTTTTATTATTTTTTTTTTTATTTTGTTGCCGTGTTCGTGGTGTTGCGCATTTCAAATGCATACAATCTTTTGCGACTTACTTAATATCTTTCATTATATATATATATAACTCTTATCATTAATAAAAGTATATTAGCAGTTTTTCCTTATTGATGTATAGTTTTTGTGTATGTATGAATTTATTTATTTTTTATGTAATAATTTTATTTATATCTTAGACTTGCCGTACGTCACCCTACACAGGTCGGAGCTGAAAACCAGCGCTGAGGCTGTCTTCGGCATTATGCTAAGCTTGCAGACCTTTTCCGGCAAACTGGAATAACAATAACGTTCTTCGCATTCGGTTTATCATTGGTAGTTAAGTTAAGTTTGTCGGAATAAATGATTATTCTATTCTATTCTATTATATAATTATTCTACGGTGGATAAGCAAACATTTAAGCAGCTATGGGCTCAAATGCTTATCTATCTTATAAAATACATTGTGGTAGGAAATTTCCAGCAGAGTGACTGATTTCTTATCACCCTCAACCGCATCGTACCTACAGGTCGGAGAGTAATAAATCGCTAGCCTATTAAATATATACTTAATGTTATTTGACCCCGCATGGACAAGAGCTAGGACCTCAGCGATAACTGTGGTTTTGCACCGAACAAAGAGAAGTAGGTAGGTATCGGATGGAATGAAAATGAACAATATATTTTTTTAATAAAAATCCAAAAATTTACTTGAAACAACTTGTACTAAAAAGTTTTTAAAATCAAGCTTTTACCAGTTGTAAATAAAAAAAGATTTAAAAGTTTTATAACCAGAGAACTTGTCAAGACGAATGAAACGAGCTCAAATTAATTTAGAACAACTAATACACTTAATTCTGAAGATCCTATGGCTATCTTCCGTCTCCATCATCAGACCAGCTTCATTTGGTACCAAATCATTGTATTGTCACCGAAGATACATAAGTACACTAAATTTTGTTTACCATCCAACCGGTCATCGAGTATCGTATATAGTTGATATATTTTCAACCGACTTCATAAAAGGAGGCACTCAAATAATTATCAACGGTAAACTCAAATAATCGACGGTATGTTTTTTTTTGTATGTATGTCTCCGCCGTTTATGAATCGTTTCTTTTTCTTTGGTAGTATTTTAGAGGTGGTCCCATATTAATTTTATCGAAATCGATCCAGCCGAAATTAAAATATAAGTGCTGCAGTCGGTTTTTTAAGCTTTGCTTGCGGTTTATTATGTATAAAGCATGCTTATATATTTATATATGCTAAATGCACAAGATTGCGAAGCCAAAACTGATAGAAAAAAAAATGTTTGTCAATCGGCGCTAAAACACCAATTAACCTTATTTAGTCGATGCAATTAACTATTTGGTTCTATATTAAGATAATTCTGATAGCTACGTGCGCATTTGCACGTACTCAAAGATAATGTAATCACTCCGTTTATACGTACCCTTTAGGGGTGGTAGGTCAGATTCGTAGAAGCTAAGTAGATTGTAGCTCAAACCGTAGGTTGTCTCCTATCTCGATAGTAAAAGCTCAGTTCTGAGTAACACCAAGAAGTTTGTAGCAAAAGTAACCGTAGGTTTTTTTCCTATCTCGATGGAAAACACATACAAACTGACAATTACTTTTAAATAGACAAAGTTTGTTTTTTTATGTTAGTGAGAGACAAGACGAGCAAGTTGCTCGCCTGATGGTAGGTAAGCCTCACGCTTGCCCATTACAGTTTGGTGCTACCCGGTATGAAGTTATCAAAATCTTGTGCGGCAAAGCACTACGCTCGTCACCCTGATAACAGATGTTAAATGTCCTGTCCGACCCTTTTGGCAGTTTTTGTTATGTTTAATTACCTTTATAAGCTGTTGGAACGAAAGTTCCTTATCGCGCGTTGCGAAAGGGGGCTATACGGAAAAAATTAAGACCAAAAGTTGCACTTTTTGCTATAGTTGTAAGCCATACCACGTTCTCGTCCGATCACCGAAGTTAAGCAACGTCGGGCGCGGTCAGTACTTGGATGGGTGACCGCCTGGGAACCCCGCGTGATGTTGGTTTTTGCATGTTTCTTTTAATTTTGGAACGAAAGTTCCTTATCGCGCGTTGCGAAAGGGGGCTAGACGGAAATTGAACTTCGTTCCATCCGGGTGTCCCTTGACACCTCTCAAGTTTATTTTATTGTCTATTGTATGTTTGTTTATCTTGTCCATAGTGACAAATAAATATATTTAATTTCATAATTTCACTGAAGACGTTGCCCTTCAATACCGACTCAACTGAACGCGGTGCCGAGAGGCACCGATTTCTGCCAAGCCCAACTGAACACGGTTCCAATTGGAACCAAAACGGTGTGGTCGGTCCGTATCTCTGATTTTTCGTCATAATTTAAGTTTGGCCGTGTGTGCAGTCCTTTAAGTTATGGGGAAATTAAGATTAATAATGTAGCAATATTTTCCATCGCTAAAATGTCAAAGTAAAATGAAACTATTAGACATTTTCAAACAATGAAAATGAGAAAGTCGTTTGAGTGCAAGGAAAGTTAAGTGTTTTAAAAAAAAATACAAAATTTACGTAAGAAGTTATTTTATTGAGTGTTATACTAATATTTATTCCTTGTTTTAAGCTGTATCTATTTACGTAATGGGTTTTTATGAAAAACGCATGTAAAGTAATAAATATCTTCTTCGAGTAACAACATTGACGAAAATTGCGTGAGTTATGATTTTTTGTCAAGTAATAACTATCGTATTTTTTTATATTTGCTCTAACTGCTACTGAAATACGACGTGGTAGGTATTAATCATTAGATTTATGTGCATATTGCTATACTTAATTTTTTGCGTTTACGCGTAATCACCGTATTATGCCGGCGCGGCAGAATCCTTTGCTGCCGCCAAAATGGACTCGCCCAGGCTCTCGGTGCACTGCTGGCTCGAGTTCAAGGGGTAATCGCCAATTTCTATGTTATGATATGTATTTTATACATTGGAAAAAACATTGTTTTAGCATTTATGTAATTTAATCAATTTCGTTATTTGTGGTTTATGTAGAATGATGGTTTTGCCTTTTATATAAATAATGGACTCGCCCGACGCGGGGCGACGATGCTTTCGCGCGCTAATTCAGCCATTTGTTTTGTGTAAATATTATGACAGTGTTATTATTTGGCGCACTTTTCTGACAACAAGAGGATCTTTTCTCTATGTTCATTTTGTTTTTTTACTGAGAAAGTCAAAAGGCAAATAACAATTGTCACTCAAAAGTGACTATGGTAACGAGGCGTTTTTTTTTTCTTTCCGATCAGAGTTTCCGATATTACAACAAGTTTTTCTGAGAAAGGTGTTTATTTTTTTATGAAATTGTGAAGGTAAGGAACGGCTTATTATAGCAATACTTTTGTTTATCACCTGCATGTTATAAATGAATTACAATGAACGCATATTTACAGCGCGCGTTTTGATAAATTAATGCGCCGCGCGGGAAATTTACTCAATCGTTCCTTAATTTTTTAAGGTAATTAATCATTTGCACAATGACATAAATTAATATGCAATCAAAAGCATAGTTAAAATACATCATTTTAACAACAAAAAAAATATATGTTATCGATCGCTATTTACGACAAAAAATAAAGATATCTGAAGAACTCCTCATTTTTCCCTGTGACAAACGTCTAACGTGTTTAATTCAATCAATTACTTTGTAACACACTTAAAATAAACACTTGAGATGAAGCGGTAATCTTTTACGAGCCCATAATGGTCATTTGTTTAGCAAACAAACCATTCTAAGTGGTCCTAACACTCGAATTTCTGCCGACGGGCGCGCGCTCTGAGAGGTCCGCCTTAGATTGTCGAGTTCATGTTCAATTTGCCGCGTATTTCCTAAAAACGTGTTCAAGCCACTGGATACGAAATACAGTAATGCTTGCACAGTACTCCTTGGCGGTTGAGATATCTGGCAATGGTGTGGTACAGCCCCTGAAGGACGGACAATATAATCCTACCACCACTGTTTCTACCCAATACCAGCCCCATGTTTTAAAAGAAAATTTTCTCGTCGACTATGTTTATTTTCCAAGTGTTCCTTATACAATACACATGTTAACAGATCCAGCAGTTAGTTTCCAATACTTGTGATTCATCAATTCTTTTAGTAATTATGATGGATTATTAACTATTAATTCTTCGTTAACGTGCATGAGTTTAGGCAAACCATACAAAGTAGAAAAATCGAGATTTTCGCTTCCGCTCCTAAACTCCAATAGTATTTACCACTTTACTAAGCCATGACTTTACTGTGACTGGACCATGACTCTTTTACTTGACTTTGACTATAATAATATTTATAAAATGCCTATATAATAAATAATAATAACAATGTCATATAAGATTACAAAAGGGGATTAAAACAAATAGCACTCAAAAAATTTGTTAACAGCTTGCCGAAAGAAAAGGGCTACGTTTCCACGTTGAATAGTGATGCTAATTTTTTGTGCTAAATAAGAGCCAGCATTCTGGTCACTTGTCGCTTCGACTAAATGTTTGGATAAATATTAATATACTTGAAAAATCTTAATCACTTGACACTGGCTAAATGCACAAAGATTGCGGAGCCAAAATAGACCACGAAATAAAAAAAAAAGAAGTTAAGTTGAAGTTGATTTGTTTTGTTTACCAAAGATAATGTAATCAATCCGTTTATTGTTTACCTTCGGAGCTTTTTTTCCAAGATAATGTAATCGACTTTGTTTACTTCCATGTCTTTAGATTTCATTGAACTTTTAGACGATTGGTTTTTTATTGGACAATCTCAGTTACACTTGTTAGTAGTTACACTACAATCAGCTTCCTCGTTAAGATAAGATCGCCTTCCTGTGGACGAGATACTTACCTATGATGCTTCAACTTCAAAATAAACCTTCTGTACAGCTTTCCATCAAGGCCAATGCCCGCGATCATCTGAATGGCCGAGTTCTTTGAGATGGACCTGCCGACCTTGAACACGAACAGTCGACTTTGTCACCAACGCTTGCGAATCGGCACGCCGCGCCGCGCCAGGCGATTAGATTCACTTGAGGCCCGCTCAATGCTGCTGCTGATACTCATAGAATTTGTTTGACGTATCTTTTTTTATTCTAGTTAAGCAATTTGACCTCTATCTCACCTGATGGAAAGTGATGATTTGCCTGGAAGATAGCACTCTAGACTTAAAGATCTTTGATCATCTTGACTTGACCTTTAAAAAACAATATGAGTGTGAGCTGTGGATTTAGTCTCATGTTGCAATAATTAGAGTAGGTATCTGTTCCCCATTTATATGTATGTATAATTTATAATAAATGCCAACACTGCTGTCAAAAAACTAGTCAAAGAATCGTGAATACTTATGCTGTGGGCCCTCCGGAGCAGTTTACTGGGTGATCCTCCAGATGATTGACGCAGATCCTCAGCTTTGTTTATCAAACTCATCTTATTAACATTACACAAAACACACATACATAACCTATACATTATAAGTATTATGAATAAATAACTTTAAAATATATGTATTTTATATGCCCCTATAATTATTTAATAAACTATGCAACTATATACTAGAGAAATGACTGTTAATAATTTTGATGAACCATCTATCTCAGCACATGTAGACTTCAGAAGCATGACTTTATCAGACATGCACCATGTAAAAGTATTTATCGATATAATTAGATCTATTGTATTTCAGCGCAAGTGTTTAATATAATACTTTTAGTGTGAAAATAAAGACAATTTGAAGTAGGTAAGAGTATTATAATAATATATAATTATACTGAATAGGTACAAGGAGGGAAGTCATACAAGTACCTAGAAAAAGACAAGTAAATCACTTTCTTCTTCCACTCACTTTTGCATTATTATCTTATCTATCTTATATATATATAAATCAATGCCACTTCGTTGTAATTTTATAACTCAAAAGCAGGCTCACCCATCCAAACTAAATGTTAAGGCTTTGTTCGGTCTATTTAGTACATGGTTTATGTGAAGTTTGCACAAAATTGTTCGAGCGGTTCTTCATTTATCACACCCGGGCAAAGCCGGGGCGGATCGCTAGTCTTTTATACGATCCAAATACATATTTTTGGCCTTCCTCTACGTCTCTAACCATTCACATACTCCTTTCATCCATACCATAGCCATACCATACTGACAAGTAATAAACTCAACTTTTCTGTCACTTTTGCAACTCTAACTCAATTTCTAACATCCTTGTAGGAACCAACACACTTAATGCTCGGTGAGGCAACAAGTGCGTCTCGTTCTGACTTCCTTAACTTACCACCACTATCATGTATCCGGCCATCATCATGCTTGTAACATTGATCTACACCGCACCACTGGAACAGCTATATCAGCATCCGAGTTGGAAGTCTTGGGGGAAAACTGGCAAGAGAAAACATACTGAAGCATATCAGTGCATTATTTATCGCTTCCACTCAGAATTAGAATTAATCAACACTCCACAAGTCCACACATCTATTTCTAATGCATATATCATCAAATTTCTGGGTGCTTGTCATATTGAAATAATGACTTTAAGTTTATAAAAAAAAGAATACTTACCTAATTAAAACATAAACAAAAACGCTTTCACACTTTCAGCCCCACATGAAGTTGGACTTGTGTTGTGAGAGCCGGAAACATTCACACCACACACACTATTGGAACCAGAAACAAGTTTTTCTTGGGGAGAAAACTTGAGTTCCCACCGGGAATTGAACCTGATTTTGCTGCTTAAAACGTAAACTCAAAAACAACTAAGCAAATAGGCGGTCCATTTGTATTTTATTTTTAACGATTAAATCTTACATAAGCTTCTTATTCTAAGTGACATAACAAATTCTTAAATAAATAACAATATAATTTTCTTACGCTATCATGGTCACTCTCGCTATAAATGTTTGTATAACAGGATCTTTATCAACCATGTAGGTATTATATTTTAAATTTCTGTTGCTTTAAGCATTATCAAGTTGTACAAACATCTATAGTGAATTACAAAAGACAATCTTACAGGTCCCACTTATTCATCCTACTAATATTATAAATCCGAAAGTTTGTGTGTATGTATGTTTGTTCCCTCTTCATGCTTAAACGGCTTAACAAATTTGAATAAAATTTGGAATGTACATAGCTTATACTTAGGAATAACACATATGCTACTTTTTAACTTGATAATAGCGGGTGAAGCCCTGGGGCACAGCTAGTAAAAATATAAAACTTTCCCTCCAAACAGTAACATTTTAATGTTACTGTTTAATTTATCATTATTTGAAAAGGTGTAGACAAACACTGCTACTTCAAGTACATAGGCAAATAATATATAGAAGGCAATATTTCTGTTATATCTTACATTCGCTAATGTCAATTAGAAACCTTAATTACTATGATACAGCCAATTAGATGACTAGTCAGATATATTCTCCAAAAAAATTGCAACAAATTGCACATTGGCTTAATGCCCGTTCACCTCCCAAAGGGTTTGATTCCCCATGGAAACATAAGTTATTCCAGAAATTTGTGTTTCTGCCACCCACAACATCATGGATTTCATTAATATCGAACTTAGTGTGGGGTTATGAGTGTGAGTTTATGATATGTATAAAATTTTTTTTTTTTACTGGGCTAAATATATATTTATGATATGTTATTAGCATATTGTGGATATTTTTTCCTAAATATGCTATAGGGTAATATTTTAAGAGAAGTCCTGCAATTAGGAGTCTACATTTATTTATATAAAAGATGAGAAACAAGTCTTCAAATTATTTTTAAATGAATTAGTACAGTTATTTACTTACTTATCAATAACTATATTTAACATACATTGTTATGTCTTATAAAATACATTATGCAAAGTTAATATAGGTATTTAATAAAATGACTCAATTGTATAATTTATATCTATGAATATAGCATACTACTAATATTATAAATCTGAAAGTTTGTGTGTAAGTATGTTTGTTCCCTCTTCACCCTTTAACGGCTGAATGGATTTGGAATGTACAACATAGCTTATATCTAGGATTAACACGTAGGCTACTTTTAAACTTGATAATAGAGGTCAAACCCGCAGGGCACGACTAGTATAGCATATATAATTAAAGTAACTAAGTCAATAATGGTTAACCTGCAGATATCAAGTGATCACAATGATTAATGAATATTTTCTAAGAGGACATTTTATCAATTAATGGTTTAAATTACAAAGTTCTAAGTAATTTATTTATACGATTCTTATCTAATTGAAATTATTAAATTGTATAGAAATAACTTACTATTTTGTAAACATATATAATATCACTACATAATGAAAATATATTTAATTTTATAATATATATATATATATATATAAATAACAATGTATATAATATAATATATCACTATATAAAGAAAATAAATATAATTTATTGTATATAATATATAAAAATGTAAAGAGAATATACAAATAGGTACATACTATATTTCTCTATAATATAACAACATTTACAGTTTATTTATGGATAAATTAAAAACGTTCGATGTTAACTTGAAAGGAAGACTGTTGTGACACTATTCATTAACAATTTTTAGATCTTTATATACACAGGTATGTAATACATTATTATAAATTATGTATTTAAAATGGTAGATTAGATATTTAGAGTGTTAGTTACATTTTTTACACTTAACAACTGGGTCCTATTCAAATATATGTACGTAAGTCAGGATAACAAGCTTTTTAGGCAACGCTACTAATATTTTGTGCCCTCCTTTGATTTCCATTACGTCTACAGTTAAGACAGGCTGCAATAGTAGTTCACCGTCTGAGTCTCGTTCACTGAAAAAGATGTTTTTCACAGGCTCGTGGCCGATGAAGTCCAATTCTCCATTTGTGTAGGGCTTATAATAGATAAGCATTACTCCGTTCCTGCAGCCAATGAAGAAAATATCTTTGTATATTTTTATCATGCATATGTTTCTTAGCGGACCATCTGGAATGTGTATCCTCAAAGCTGCTACCCATATGTAAAACACTCGCCAATCTAAGTTCTCTATAAAGTTATACTGCCATAAGCAATGGAAAATGTTTTCTTTCTTGCGTTCTAAGTTGAACAATTTCAAGTTTGTGTTATTTTGAAATCTGTAAATGTTTCTATTCTGCTTTATCATGTTAAGAGCTCCATTGTGGTAGCTCAATGCTATCACGTTGATCGTATCAATTGCATGGTACTGTGTGGCTGCAAAATGTCCATTGATATTGTAATGGTAAATCTCATTTCTGATAGTTACAAAGTAAATGTCTCTGTCAACAGCTATGAAGTATTTTGCATTGTAAAATGTAACATCTTCATTGTGTCGTAAATCTGCACTAATAGGGTCAGGGTTTTCTTCCCGCTTGCTTATTCGTAGATGTAAATGATTGCCTAGCGTGACAAATGCGTCTCCGAACGCGACAACGCTAGTGAAATCTCCATATATTGGCCTGCGTTCTGTCTTCATTAAACTAGACATGTCATAGAACATTATTCCACTTCTTTTTAGGACGGATATGGTGCCGTTATTTAGTAGGCTTGCACCTAGGATCTCATCAGAATAGGCTGAAGAACGACAGAACTCGTCCTGAAATTCAATAGCGTTAGCCAAATAGCTCCAAAGCGAAAGAGATTTGTAAATGTCGATCCAAAGTCTACATATGTTCGACTTGTACATAGCTTCTTTAGCTATGGTTCTGAAGTCCTTTTTGCAAAATGTTTTCCACAAACAGTCATCTTTACTTACGTAGTCTACGACTTCCATCCATCTTCGAGACACTTGGCGACATTTTATTAATTCCTTAGCACTCAGGTTCTTAAAAATTATAATTAATATCTCATTTGGAAACCAAACTTCCATTTTAATATTTGGCGCCAGATGGACCGCTTAGACAAATAAAATGTAATCACTGGACATTTAGCGCTGGTGGGGTATTACATTATTTACATTTAAAGAGCGTAGTTTGTGTTTTTTTACTGTGTTTTTAAACTAAATCAATAAAACGAGCACTTTTTTTTCTTTTAATTTTGGCTTCGCAATCTTGTGCATTTTGCCAGTGTCACGTTTAATAAATATATATTTCAAGTGTATCTCATATTAAAAGTTCTAGTCACAAGTGACAGTCAAAGTCAAGTAAAAGAGTCAAGGTCCAATCATAGTCAAGTCATACCCTAGTAAAGTGGTAGAAACTTAACTTCTACTGGAGTTTTGGAGCGAAGGCAATAATCACGTGTTACAACTTTGTATGATTTGCCTACACTTATGCACATTTATTAAGTATTAGCAGTCAATAATCCACGATTATTACACATTAACACTCGAAGAATCACAGGTTTTGGAAAATTATATAAAATCAACAATAAAAATCGACCTATAAAGTAAATAGGTAACAAGAGTCTGGTCATTTTACCTTCATGTTACCTATAAATAAACTTTCCGAAGTGCCGTTTGCTATATTATTATACACCTATTTAGGTTATTCCGTTTCAGACAATGATTCAAGACAGTTAATGAACAAACTGCAATCAACCCTTGACTCATGTGAAACTCATCTCTAAATCCCTTCTTGGGGACATAAGAAAATTACCGATAATACCGTTCACAGAGACACTCAGGTGTAGTCGTAACGTAGCTTTCATTCTTCTATACTTATGTCTAAGTAATTAAGGTATATGTATAAGCGTGGACCTGCGTGGACCAGACCAGGGTGGTTTCCCTATGCACCATTATATTACTTATTAGATCTTTGCTACTACATAAAACTTCGGGTGGAGTACATTCTTTTCTATGCTCAAAACCGTCACTCATAGGGATTGATAAATATCGATGTTTTCTTGTATCACAATGATAATATTTTAGATTGGAGAGAGAGAGCGAGGTGCTCAGTGCTAGAACTTTATCCTCTGTAATTGTGACTATATTCTTATCCTTAAAAAGGAAGTTAGTCACATCTTGAATATTTTCCGCTTTCTCAGAAAGATGGTCTACAATTTTTGCTAATGCATGCCTTCCATTTGCCTTCAGCTTGGAAGTAAAAATGTATTGTAACTCTTCTTCTGAATTTTCTTCTTTAAACGAGCAGGAACGCCTTTTCTTCTGCTTAATGCTCAAGTCTTCAAAAGGCACCCTTTTTTCATTTCAGTAGACGTGCTAGCTTCCATAATACTGACTGGTGGGATAAGATTTTCACTGATTACATGATCAGGTTCTTCAGATATTTCTAGAAGAAATATCTGAAGAACCTAAAGTATAGTAATACTTTCAAAATCAACTGTGTTGCAGGAAGGCCACTTGATGTCTTTCTCCAACCATTTGCGGTTAGCATCCCGGTTAAAAAAAGCTACCGACAGAAACATGAATGAAGTTTTATCGATATCGATACGATAAGTGATATGTAAAGAATACCTTATCTCTATGGTAGTCTCGTGTCGTAAGGTAAGCTTATGGCATTCAAATTAGCGTTTCACGTAATAAGGTCGAATATTTATATAGCCTCGTGTAGACGTGAAGGATTTCTCAGTTTTCTCGTGAGGAGTGCATTGAGTGATGCCGAAAAATTCGTAACACCTATTTGGGAACTCTTAATATGCAAAGATCTTGTAGCTAATATACAAACCGTAGGTTTGTTTCCTATCTCGATGCGTTTATATTATATGTATGTATAATTGACTATTTCAATCGGTGATAATAATATGGTAAAAATAAATTCGGTTCAAAATTTATCGGTGAACTTAACTCACATCTAGATTTTTTTTGTTGCGAAAATGATAAAATGTTTGTTGTTACAAACCTTTTGATTCTTCGAGTGTTAATGTGTAGTAATGTTGAATTATTAATCGTTAATACTTCTTTCTCCCCGCATTATAAGGGTGCTGAGAGCGGGATGTTTTTAATATAAAATTACCGGTTTATAACCATTATTACACATTAATACCACAGAATCAAATTCATAATATATTAATTGTTTTAAACGGTGTACTTACTGTATACATATAATTTGGACCTAAACTATGGTGAAAACGATGGGCCACAGAATGAGTAACAGTTACTGCATAATCCGGCATACGGATTTCTCTCTACAAGAAATATGTTTTCCTGGTTTTGAGTATATTGTGAATGTTGTGTGAACCTTGGATGTTTACGGCTCCACGATACAAGTCAACTAAGTGTGGGCTGTGAATGTGGAAGTGTTCATGTGTATATTTTTAACCGGGCGACGACGCTGGGTGGTCATCTCTGAACTTTGAACTACCCGCCTGGCATAGATGGGTCCACGTTAGTCTTCAAAGCAGCGGGTTCGAATCTCGGTGGGGACACAAGCTTTCTCCCTATGGAAAGTTTGTGTTTCTGGTTCTGGGTATGACGTGAATGTTGTGTGTGTGTGGTGTTAATGTTTACGGCTCCACGTCTCAAGTCATAGTAGTTTTAGTGTGGGACTGTGAGTGTGAAAGCGTTTATGTGTATGCTTTTGTTTACCCGAGCGACGCCGGGCGGGTTAGCTAGTGTGTAATAATGGCGGAGAATGTGTAAGAAATATAAAGTATGTAATATCTAGTAATTATACTTGAAACATTTTTTTACTTGAAACTGGCTAAATGGACAAACACTGCGAAGCCAAATTTATTAATAGTAACCGTCGTAAAGAAACAATATTAATTTACCTAAATAATGGATGTGTTCTACTTAGTAGTAAGTATTCTAGATAGGTAGGTGATGTAGAATCTTAACACTAGCCGTGATTCGTTCATGTTATCTGACTAAACATTCATAGGTCGGGTATCAACCCGACCTAGTACGAGTGCATCAGCACTGCGTTAAGGGGGTGATAACAGAATTTCTCAAATCAAATGAAATCACTTATTCACCATTATATCAATGTGCGTTATACCAGGTACGTCAATTTACATTATTCAGAGTAATAGTTGTGAAAAATCATTAATCACATAGGTATATGCAATAAAATTAATCAAGTAATGATAATTAAAAAAAACAGTTTTTACAATCAATATACCAACAGTATCCTTTTATAAAAAAATTGTTATCTGTAAAGTCGGTTTACAGAAGATAATTTTACGTGATAACGTAATAAGACAACGCTTAGTTCGATCATGCCTCTCTATCGCTTGTTCCACACTCTCGCTTGCACGCTCAGGCTTAGGCGAAACGTGACACTTTTTCGTGTGTGCAGCCGGTATTAATCGATTTATAAGACTTTATCACGTCAAAAATTAAGATTTATACAATTATAATACCATAAACTCATTGGTGTTATAATTACAAAAGCATTATTAAAAAAAAAAAGTTTTTTTGTCATTACTTTAAATACTTTTTTGTTTAAATCTATCACTTCTTGAGATTGTTTATTAAACATTTTTTATATATCTTCCTTGTTTTTGAGCTTTAATAAGTCTTGTTCTTGGCTGATATAACTTGTTACGAGCTTGTAACTATGAATTTCCAAATTTTGTTATATATGTAAAGCGGAAACATATGAATTTGTTACCGTTTTACTCGGCAATCATAACAAATTATGATAAACTAGCTGACCCGCCCCGCGTCGCCCGGGTAAACAAAAGCTTACACATAAACGCTTTCACACTCACAGCCCCACTCTAAAAGTACTATAGCTTGTGTCGTGGGGTAGTAAACATTAACATCACACACACACCATTCACGTCATACCCAGAACCAGAAACACAAACTTCCCGTGGGGAAAAAGCTTCTGTTATTGTGTTCCCACCGAGATTCGAATCCGCTACTTTGAAGACAAACGTGCAATCTACGCCAGTGGGTAGTTCAAAGTTCAAAGATTACCCACCCTGCGTCGCCCGGTTAAAAAATAAACACTTCCACATCTGCGAATTTGACACCCCCCACACTAAATTGACTTGTAGAGTGAGACCGTAAGCATCCAAGATTCACACAACATACACAACGTACTCAAAACCAGGGACACAAATTTCCCGTGGGAAGTAATCGTCTAGGAAAATTACCACCGGGAATCGAACCCGCTGCTTTGAAGGCGAACGCGCAGCCATCTACACCAGCGAGCAGTTCAAAGTTCAAAAACGACCCGCCCGGCGCGATTGCCGGTCGGGAAGAAAATATTAAAAAAACATACCCATAAACGCTTTCACATTGACAGCCCCACACTAAGTTCAAGAGCTTGTATCGTGGGGCCGTAAACATACTCACACAACATACTAAAACCAGAAACACAATTTTCCCGTGGGGAAAACACCTGTGTTCTCGGGAGTCAAACCCCGTGCTTTAATGGCAAACGCCCACCTAACAACGCCAGCGGGCAGTTCAATAATAAGTTATAACCGACATAACAACAGAAAAACAGTCGAAGTTACATACTCCTGCTTATGTAAGTCGGCTTCAATTGTATTATATCAAAGCGACACTACTTTAAGGCGGGTTCCATTGCATAGCTTTGCATGCAAAATTTTGGTACTAGCTTTTTAATAAGAACCTAATTAATTTAAAGAACTTTGAACTTAGCTCAAAGTTCTTTAAATTAATTAGGTTCTTATTAAAAAGCTAGTACCAAAATTTTACAGATATCTTGACGATTTATCAATGAATTACAAATGATTATAGCTTTTTCTTCCAACATCCAATTGTAATTATATAAAGTTTCAGGAGAAGTTTAATCGACTCGTACAACATAAAAATGTGTTGGAGATCTCCGTAGTAGTTTCAACAGAACGTGAGTTCCGAGCAATATTAAATTGAAAGCAGTGGTAATAAGACATTTTTCTGCAATAAAATGGAGCCTTTATTTTGAGTTACACTTGTAGCAATACAACATTCGATTCCATGCACTAGTTTTGCGTGATGTGCGTACAAAAAGACAGGGAGTGCGGTAAGATGGAGCCTATATTTTAAGTTAGATCTGTAGCAATACATACCGGAGAAAACCGCTCTGTATATACCTGCATGTACAGCTGTATATACTATGGCGTAATTGCCATAGTATATACAGTTGTACAACATACCTATATGTGCAAGTGGAAGTAGTAAAATTTGCTGTGTGTTAAAAAAAACATTGCATTGACGTATATCTACGCCTTAAGAAGCCGGGGAGTCTGTGAAACGAGTCTATGGCTGTCTCTGTTTAACTGGCAAACTGTGTCCATGCTTGATGCGATAGCACTACCGACCGAACAAATTATGATAGGTGCCGTAATACCAAAAATTATGAATGAAAATGTAATATTTAGCCATTGTTTTTTGCATTCATAGTACCTTGAAATGATAATCTATGTTTCTGTTGTAATGACAAAAGAAATGTGTTAGTTTTTAATACAAAACGAATAAGGTAAAGATGCGACATTTACGTCGTAATAATGTGTGAAAATCAATTGGTTTATATTTCGTTTTAGGTAATTATTTTGGAATTAAAACTATCCAGGAACCTAGATTAATACGTTTTTAATCTGAATAACAGCACAGCATGGTGTTAATATGCTTGAATTATAAATAATTTCGGTATTACGATTGTATGGGCAAATCAACCTCCGCAGGCCCCTTAACATCTTTACTACTTGACCATTTATTGAACTGCTCGAGCGGATACGGTGCGCTAGATTTGCAACAATGTAGATGCTACTTGCCGATGTGGCCGCACCTCGAATAATTCAACTACTAGTTGTTTATACTAGCTGTACTCGCATTGAAAGTGTTTACTTCTATCACGTTTATGGTCGCCTAGTACTTTTATACCCTACTAAACACTTTTTGGATATTGTTCATACTAAAATCGCGATGAAAACATGAGGGGTGGGAGGGGTTAGGAGGGTAAAAATACTTTACTTTAGACATACTCTCATACCTACCAAATATACATAAACGTTTCGTTACACAAAAAGGTAATTTTCTTTTCTTATGAGCCGTCGAATCAACCGAGCTTTCGATTGATCGACTGTCGTATCGACGTCGCTTCAATTCGAACAATCATTGTTTGACGACAGAATAGACCTACGGTGTCTAAGAGCTTACCGTTATTTTACACTTACCCTGTATAGCCTTGCCACCAGTGCTCCGCTACCGACTTCACTCGCATTCATAATGGTGACGGCGGTTTTCGGGAAAAATATCTTATTTAAATCCTACTTTTGTGTGTAAGTATGTAAGTATGTTTGTTCCCTCTTCTCGCTTCGGCTGAACGGATTTGGATGAAATTTGGAATTTACATAGCTTATAGCTAGGATTAACACATAGGCTACTTTAAAACTTGATAATAGCGGGTGAAGCCGCGGTGCACGGCTAGTTCTAATATATA
Organism: Lomographa bimaculata; assembly: GCA_948107665.1. Taxonomy (NCBI): domain Eukaryota; kingdom Metazoa; phylum Arthropoda; class Insecta; order Lepidoptera; family Geometridae; genus Lomographa; species Lomographa bimaculata. The sequence continues at coordinate 22,455,622 of OX403584.1, read as the reverse complement.
GCTCTAAGTCTGTAAGACCACCCATTTGGCCTGGTGTGCAGTAGTCTCTGGCCTCTGCGCAGTGGATCCTGGGTTCGATTCCCGGCAGGAGCACAATTTGCCATCCCAGGGGAGATTTCTCTTTTTGGTTCTGAGTGTGACTTTGTGTTTGACTTGTAAATGTTTCCGGCACCCACGATACAAGGTTTTCAATTTAGTGTGTGGCTGTGAGTGTGAAGAGAGATAAATGTTCAAAGTGGTGATTTTATTTGACTAGGGAGAGGCAGACATAAATAAGACACAACTTTTATTATTGAACTACAAATATATCACGATGCGGTCAACGATGAGGCACGCGAGCATACCCACTTATTCACTCTCGACTTGAGGACTGCAAGATTGTACTTATCTGGGAACACAGACTTATTTAGCAAGGAGTTAGTAACAGTACATTTTCTACAAAGCATCTTGTATTTGTTTTATTATATCACACTCACAGCCCCACACTAAGTTCGATGACTTGTGTCATGGGTGCCGGAAACATTCACATCACCCATCCAATCACAGCCAGAACCAGAAACACAAATTTTCCTTAGAGATAAATCTTGTGTTCCCGCCGGGAATTGAACCCGATACCCCTGCTTAGAAGGCGAACGCGCACCCAATTAAGCCAATGGGCAGTTAATTAAAAAAATAGCTTCTTAGGTTTTATTAGGTAAAAGTCTCAGAATTTTTCTTTGGAGAGAAAAGTTGTGTTCCTACCATAAAACCCAGAACCAGATAAATAAAAATAATATAATATAATAATTATAATAATATAATATACATCTTGAGTTCCCACCGGGAATCGAACCCGATACCCCTACTTAGAAGGCGTACGCTCAGTTAACGGGTAATTCAATCTATCTATACTATATATCTATATATATATTATGTATTAGAAATTAAGAATGTTTTTAAAAAAAATGAATGAAATAAAAAATGCGCAGCCGAGTTTCTTGCCAGGTTCTTCTCGAGATGGCTGTAATTTTGCGAATCTGGCAATAGATTCATTAACTTTCATTAGTGCCTCTTTGGGGCCAATGTGAATAAACGATTTTGATTTGATTTGATTTTGATTTGATTTGATATATACATATAAAAATTAATGCCACTTTTCGTTGTTATTTTATAACTCAAGAACGGGTTCACCTATCCAAACAAAATTTTTAGGCTCTGTTCGGACTATTTAGTAGATGGTTAATTTGAAGTGTGCACAAAATCGGTCGAGGTTCTTCATTTATCACATTTATTCTTCATATATACAGAATTTTGAAGGAGGTCTTAATTATGACTGCTGGATCTAATTTTTACTTACCGTAGCATGATGGCTGCACTCAGGATTGAGTCCCGAGTCCAGGAGTCCAGGGATCACCTCAATGGTTAGCAGCACAGCTCTTGAAATGTTGTATATGCAATTCATTTTAATAACAAATTCTGAATGTCACCATGACATGCCTACTACACTAAACATAAACGCTCTCACACTCACAGCACACACTAAACTTAGTGTGATACGCAAACATTTGACCACTATCTCACTTGATGTTAAGTGACGATGCAATCGACGATGAGGCACGCGAGCATACCTACTTATTCACTCTCAACTTGAAGACTGCAAGATTGTACTTATCTGGGAACACAGACTCTGGCAAGGAGTTACTAACAGTATATTTTTTACAGAGCATCTTGTATTTGTACACCCACGAAACAAGTCATTGAACTCGATGACTTGTGTCGAGGGTCCCGGAAACATTCACATCACACACACAATCACAACCAGAAGAAACTAATTTTCCATGAGGAGAAAACTTGTGTTTCCGCCGGGAATCGAACCCGTTACAATGCTAAGCCAAACACGCACACAACTAAGTTAACGAGCAATTCTTAAGGTTAGATCCTAAAGCTTGTTTTGAAAAAACAATACTTACCTACTATTTATTTATTGTTTCTTATGTCGTTAGCTGGTCTGAACTGGTGAAAATTGAAAAAAAAAAACATTGACAGTTCCAATAGTTTTATTTCCAAATAAAAGGACAGTGTAACAACTACGTATATATATCCAAAGTTATATAGACAAAAATATAGTTTTTTTAAACATACGGACATATCAGTTGGGACTTATAGATAGGTAAAAAAAAATAAGGTCAAAAAAATCAATAATTAGAAGTACAGTAGTGGGTATCCTGATTATAACTATATAGGTACCCATATTCATGTGTATACATGGTTAATTAGTTATCTACAAACATATAATTAGGTGATACTGTTACATATGAACATATTGTATAACATGAACATAGGGTGAACAAATAGTGACGAGTGAAATATACAAATTTGATAGATAGGTAAACTTTTACAAAATAGTTCATGGTCCAATATAAATTCTTAATTAAAATTCTTACCTGGCATAAAAAACAGGGTTGAAAAAAGTTTTAAACATTATTTGGCTAAAATTTGTGTGTTAACAAATGCATCAGTTGCAATTCTTTTGATAGTAATTACAGTACTATTATCATACAGAAATTTATAATGTTAGTATTTTGAATGTACTTTAAGTCCCATTATTCTACAAGGAGTTTGAATAACATTGAAATTGACCCACATACTAAGTATTATTGAACTATTTGGTTTTACATTGCAACCTGCAAGGTCGCACTGCAAAGCCATCGTATTATTCAACTGCTTATATATATATATATATATATATATATATATTTTTTTATACATAGTTTTACATATTATACATATATATAGTTTTACATATTATATTATAATTATATATATATGTATATATATATATATATATAAAATTATAATATAATATGTAAAACATAAATATTATTATTATATGGTGTATTCAGTATATAGAGTTGCGCTTTCTATAGTAAGAACCATAACGATCAACAAAAACGCCATCTTCTGGCAGCTAATAACTTTTTTCTCACTTAAAAATGTTGCCACATTAAAGTTATTAATGGGGCATTACACATCAATTAATTATTTTTCAATGGTTACGCATACAGTATTAATTATCTAACACTTATAGAACACTTCTACACATTCAGAATGTTTTAAAATACGATCACACAAGTATAGTTGGAATCCAATAATTTTTTAAATATCAATCACAGCAAAATATAAAAACGTACCGTGTAAATAAAAAAGCAAATAGTACCTACACCTACTTTCTTAGATCTATGTAGAGGATATATAAACACTTATATTTAAAATTTTGGTATAATGATTATCAAATAGATACTCCGTTGAGATATGCAAATCTATCTTGTGCATATTGAGGCCATAGACATTTGTCAGTTGTTGTCAAATCAGTGACAGCAAAAAAAACGCGTTCTAAAACTAAACATGGCTAATAGGTACCTAATCTTCAGAAGACAGATCACTAATAAAAACAAAAAATATTAAACGGAATTTGTAACCACATCTGATTCTGTTTGTAGTTCGTTGCAAGTGATTATACATCGATTTCATTTTCCCAGAACTCTAACGTATTTTGATATTTTAGTTCGATTTATCGAAAAAACATTGGTGCCCAGACACATTGTCTATTTGTAACATGATTACGAGTTACCAGATTAAAATGTTAATCAGAATTGTGTTTAATTATTATGAGCATGATTTCAAAATCGACTTTATCCAGTCAAAGTCTATGCCCACACTGATTAACACTTTATTTGGTAATGTTTTTTTTTTTAATTTCTTAACAACTAAACATTTAGTGATTAGTAGATAATGTTACAAACTAATATTATTGTGCAACACTAGCGATCTGCCCTGGCTTCGCGCGGATTCAATAAAGCTTTGCTTAACTACGTTTAAATTATATTATATATATATATAGTTATAGATAGATTGATCGAGAATTCAAAAACCTATCTATAATTGAATTTTAATGTTGGTAGTACCTGTAGAATTTGACAATTAGTCACCGTAAATAGTAAATATTGAATTGCTATGCTAATATAAATCAAAGATATTCTGTGTTTCCAGTAAGCGGAATTAAAAACTTTTTGGATGTTTACGACCTATTCTCATGCCTACAAAATTTTAAACAAATATTCATTATAATCGGTCGAGCCGTTTCAGAGGATCTCGACTACAAACACCGTGACACGAGTTTCTTATACATTATAGGTAAAGATGTCAGAAGGTAAGAAATAATCAAGCCTTTTTTGTGCGACTATTTTTGGTCCCTTCATAAGCTTAGTCATGGAACTAATAATATATAGCTTCGTCGTATTCCTTAATAGACGATTTCACACTCACAGCCCCACATAAGTACGATGACTTGTGAGTTGTGTCGTGGGTGCCGGAAATATTCACATCACATACACAATCCCAACCAGAACCACAAATTTTCTTTGGGGAGGAAACTCATGTTTCAGTCGGGAATCGAACCTGATAGCTTAGAAGGCGAACGCCACCCAGCTAAGCCAACGAGCAGTTCAAACATATATGCTCTTATTTTTGTTCATCTGTTAGTAAGTGATGAATGTAGTCGAATATATATATATATATAGATTAGTAAGGTTGAACTGGTGTGAATGGTGGTCAAATTCTTGCCTATCATGCAAAAAAAACTGACCGTCACGTCGTCGCGTTGGCTTAGTTAGGTGCGTGTTCTCCCCAAGGGAAATTTGTGTTTCTAGTTCTGGGTGTGATCGTGTCTGATGTGAATGTTTTCGACACCCACGACACAAGTCATCGAACTTAGTGGGTCTGTGAGTGTGAAAGCGTTAATGTTTTGATACGCTCTTATTATTTTTTGATACGATGTCATGAAGATAACGACGATAAGTTTTATATTTAGAGTAATGCACTAAAAGTTTTACAGAATATTAGACGTAAGTAAAAAACATTATATATCATTTGTGACCTAACTTTATTATTTTTATTTTCATATTTGTGTATTGATTAGAAGATATCGGTCTAGATTACACATCCAATTAAAAATATATGGGGATATTGACGAATATTTTAAAATATTTTTTTCATGAGTTTAGATGATGATGATGAGATAGAATTGTGCTTTTTTCATGAGTTTAGTGACTAAAATAATAGTGTTATTAGCAAAGAAAAACAACGGTCTATTTCTTTAGTTTCACGAAATAATTATAAGTTTTAACGTAACGTAGGAAATTTCAGATTTTCACCAATGTTCAATTATAATGGCCGTCATATAAATGTTCGAGGGTTGGCTTGAACTTGCATATCGGATGAGGCACAATATTAATATATAGTAGTTAATGGATAACCTTATACCTACAGATAGGGGACATCATGATGGTCCAGAAAATAAGTAAATGTGCCTTGTAAAAGACTCACAGAATTTACTTCCTTAGTTTAAATTAACCTTTAATTAAATGTTGTTATTACAATTATTTGCTTATAACATTGATTAAAATGTTACTTGTAGGTAATTTCAACTACAGAAGTAAATTTTGGTATTATTTGTGGTGTTCCACATTTTATTTCTGGACCATCACGATGTCTCATATCTGAAGGTTGTCCATTCATAGTTACGTAGATATAATTAATCTATTTACTGCAATTCTAATTCCGTGCCAACGGCTAATGCTTTATAACTTCAAATCGAATCGAATTATTCTCTTAGTTGTTTTTTTTTTAATTCAGCATCAATAATCACGTGACTAATCTTCCTTCCTATCATTTTTTTTTCTATTATTTTTAGTTTTCCCATGTTTTACAATAATTATATGGCTTGTGTTTAAACACCGCCCAAAAAGTACCTGTTTTATTACCAAAATAAACGGTTACCAAAATAGATAAATGGTCACCAAATTACGTTGGATAAATGGTCACCAAATTACGTTTCCTAAAATATTATGAAATAAATATATTTTTTTGTATTATAAATATTTTTGTATTAATTATAAAAAAAATAACCTTAACCTACTGTTATCCGATTCGGTTCTGTCACAGGAAATTTTATTTTTGTAAACATAATTTGGTGACCATTTATCCATTTTGGTAACCGTTTAGAATTTTTGGTGGCCGTCAAAATTATACCCTAATTATATTCACCTTTATTTTGCTATAACATTACACGCATTGGATATTGACGCATTGGTATGTATTATAAGTTATTTTAATAGTTACTGAATTTAAATGATTGCTATTTATATACTAGTTACAATAATTATAGATATTTTACTTAATCAACTAAGCTGTACAAAATATTCCACAAAACCCGATTTAAACTATTCGGTCTCATATATAGTACAGTTTCTTATTGAGAGAGCTTTCTAAATCTAGAACCTTATAATCTAATTTAGTAAAATTGGTATCAACATTGCAATAAATACATATCATTATTTCTAATTATTACTGCTACACGATTTAAGTTCAGCAAACGTACTGGTCAAAAATAATTCTTTGATTTTATACAATTTTGGCTAAAATTTGTGTGTAGTCTTTATGTAAAGGTGTATTTAATGGAAATTTCCTAACGCTTTTTTTTATTCCGGATAGGTTAAAGTTATTTTAATTTTAACGGTGTTTACAACGCTGTGATTATGGGTGGATCAACAATTTTTTGTAAAGATGCGTCCTGCATTGTTTAGTGATTATGAAAACTACTGTTTATGGATTGGACTAAATTTTTCGATGCGGTCATAGAGTAAGATCATTTAAGATAACAGTTGTTAATTTATTTTATTAAAATTATAAATCAATTAAAGAAAAAAAAAGCGTGACTCAGGAGAAAAGAAATGGCTCTCATACTAACCCTTGGCGTCCCTAAGGCATACGCGGTTTTATTCAACGATGATGCTAAAAATTATTCCTTAGCGCGCTTAGATCTTTAGCGTGAATAGTGTCCTATAATATATCTTCTTTCTAAAATCACGTTTTGTTCGTCCAAAAATTAAACATTACGAGTAAAATTCCCAATTTACATAGTTGTCCCTACTGCAGTAATAGAATACACGTCGGCTGGGTCACGAGTTGAAAAGTATCACTGATTGCGAGCGAGATAGACTACCAATGGCTAAGCCAATAGTAGACAGATCTGCAAATCGTATGATTTTGTCCACCATCATTATAACCTTGATTTGACTCGACCATTTCGTCCGTGACTCGCAGAGAGAGAGCGTGCGTTTATAGTGTGTCTGCTGGGTGACGACGAAATTTAAGGTAAGTGAATAACATTTTAAAGTACTTTGAACTTCCATCTTTGACTGTAGTTTCTAAAATGTCTTACATATGTGTTTATTCGTATTATCTAAGCATTTGTTAAAGAAAAATAATATAAACCGTTAATTTTCTCCTGGCTCACATTTCCCTGGAGTCACAGAACGTGTGACCCAAGAGACGTTTTTTGTGACCCAAGAGATTTTCTTTCCAATTTTGTGAGAAAAACCGCACAAAAACGAACCTTACTTCTTACTCCACTCTAATATAATACGGATAAGAAGACACAACATCAAAGGCTTATTTTCGTGTGGCACGAACCATAGCGAGTTTAATTTACATTTGTGACCAAAGCTATTTTGATCAGATTCATAGTTTTGTAACCTCACTCACTGTTATTTATATTTATAAAACAGCCGCACAATATTACTTGCTACGGAAAGCTCTTTTACCATTTAAATAATCCCATAATTATAATATTTAAACTATCGTGAGAGTTATTCATTATTAATTTCTAAAACCCATACTCACTCGGATATGTGCGAAACCTGGTCGGAGCATTTTTCTTCGACAATAATACTTAAGTGAGTGCCGGTTTTAGAAATTAATAAAATCCTATAATTAAATGATAAAAGAGATCCTTAGGCTCCGACTTTTAAGTTCCCTTAGTAAAATAAAGTATCCTGTTTACTGAGTAATATTATTTATTTCAGTTAACATGCCACTAACAGCCGCCGAGAGGCAAAAGAGATACAAAGAAAAAATGAAAAAGGATCCTGAAAAATACGAAGACTATAAAAAAAAAAGAGAAAATTATCACACAAAAAAAAAACTGATCAAAGACTTGACACCGAAAGAGAAGTACAATGCACGTGTTATCTGGAGACTTAGGAAGAAAAATTTAAGACAAAATAGGAAAAACTTAATACGGGTTCTTGATTATACGCCTCCCAGCTCCCCTTCGATATTGCTACCTGATGCAGAACTACCACAGGATGAAATACCAAATCCACAAAATTACCAGGTTAATAACGATCAATCTGGCATCGAAACTCCCCAAAACTTTGTAGCTTTAATAGATGTATCTAAAAACAGTGGAGGAAGGAAAAAAATGAGAAGAGATCGATCTAAATTACAGCTGATGAGCTGGTAGCCAGAGGTGAAGACATTACATATAAATTTTACGAAGTTCTGAAGGATATAAGCAAAATAAATCTCTACCTAATTTTATCTGATAAAATTGAAAAGATTGCAAAACAAATGCCATCCAAAATCCAGCCCCTTCCAGGTACAAAAGATGTACATCAAATATTCACTGCCATTCAAGGTGAACTCAAATACAGGAACCTTAGCTGTTTCTGTAGCAGAGGTTTTTGTGAATGTCTTTCACCAAGGCTATATCGGCCCATTGCGCCTGTAACTGCAATACAACGGAAGAGACTTGAGAAATGTGACAAAAAAAAATTTGAGGATGACAATGAATCGGAGACTGGAAAACAAAACCCTAGAACAACTCAGGATAGAAAAATAAACAAAAATACAGCTAATAAAGATTTTAATGATAATGCATCAAGCAGCTACAAGCTATTTGATGAGAATAATATTCTTTTGAGCTCTGATGAAGACCAGCCTCTGAGCAACTATAGAGTCTCTCAGCAGAAGTCCCCCCTAAAAGAGATTGGATTATTAGAATTAAGCCAAGCTCGTTATAAAAACTGGTACAACATTGTTTACAGAACACCTGATACCTCTGATGATGAGCAAATTATGGCAAATCCAAAACCAAGCACATCAACACAACACTCTAATGATAAAGAAAACAGTGGAATAAGATGCGGAGACTTTTTATTAGTAAACGTCAATGCCACGAAAGGAAAAATTTATAAATATGCGTGTATTATCAATGATTTGCATGACGATGGTGATATTCGAGTAACGTTTTTACGTTGTATGAAAAACAAAAATATATTTAGACTTGAAAAGAGCGACGTATCGGACATCGACTATACAGACATAATTAAAATTCTTCCTGAGCCTAAAACTAATACCAAATGTGGCCAACAGTATTATAAATTCGAATACGCTGTGGAAGTTTTCGAAAAGTGATTTTCGTAGTGATTTATGATAGAAGTGTATCATTTTTTAAAATATGTTTAGTTTCGGTAATCAATCGAAGTATATTGATTAATAGTTTCCAAAAGAAGAAGGTACTTTTTCTTTCTTTTCATAAAAATATGATGTTTGTTTGATCTAATTTTTTTTTGTTTTGTAATTTTAGTTAAGAAGAGAACTAATGACTGATTGTTATTAATAAGGTATGTTATTGTTATTTTGCAAACTACTACGTTTGTACTTGCTAATGCAAACTAATTTTGCTATCGGTTGTTCACCTTGTGTCTCCTGAGTCACCGAGTTTTCTCCGGGCTGACAATATTGTCCCCATATTTTCTGATACATCTAGTGCCATTTTAATAGAAAAAAAATATAATGATAAACTATTTTTACTATTACTTATTTTAAACAAGTAACAGGCATTAGAATAATATTAATACTATTTTCTATCGCCAGGGGGCTCAAAATTATGAGAAAAGTATGTCCGTTTTTTTCCTCATGTGACCCAAGAGACACAATGCACTCTAATATTTTAAGAAAATGTAAGTTTTATTCAATTTCAATAATGCATAAGCCTTTCATTTATATTACTCTAAATATTAAAGAAGACTGATTTAATTTAATGTTTCGTTTTATTTACTAAATATCTAAACTAGTATTTGTTATGCCGGAGACATTTTAAGTATTCAGTTCACAAATATAGCTATATAATTAAAGCAAATACAAAAAACTCGCTGCTCTGCATATAATCATACACCTAAGTGATATATCTCGCAATATAAGATGTAATTTAAGCCAAATAACAATTTTATTTTTTTAACAAAAAAAGTTGATACACTACAGAAAATAGTTGATCCGCCCTTATATAAACCAAGTTATATTTGATTTAGGGTCGATTATTTTTATATTTTTATATTCAGGTATTTACCTTCTGTGTCCTAGTTTCAAACTTATCTATCGGGATGTCTGAGTTTAACTATTAAATGTGGTAGAATAGTTTTTCTTGGTATGTATACTTTTGCGCCGTTTATTTCAAATAATTCGTTGATACTCGATTTCTTATGTAATTTTATTATATTCATGAAAAAGTAATGCGTCAGTACGTTTGCCTTATAAACACGATTTAAAAATTACGCAATAGTAAATACAATTAAAAAATGCGTCAATTAAGTAATAATATACTTAGATAATAATTTTAAGGGGATTTTACCACTCACTTTTTATATTCAACATTTTTTTTTCTTTTTAAGTAAAATTATATATTGATCTATTAAAATAATTTTCAAACGAACATTATTTAAATATTATTAAAAAGAAAGGCCAATTTTTATGGATTAAGTTTTTTACATAACAATTTATTTACATAAGTACCTACTTATAAATTTTTTTTTATTTTTATTTGTTTTTAAAGTTTTTTTATTTTTTTGTATTTTATAAAAAAATATTTTTTATATATACCTAACAATTTTAACCTATCAATAACACGTCAGTTTACAATTTATAAGTTTTATTTACATATTCAATTCACTAAGTATATGTACAGTCTACTGATATAGAAGTCCTGGATTTCATGTGCTTTACGTTTTGCAATATATTATTATAATATGAATATTGGTTTTATACTACTACCTCATATTTAGGGTCCATTTCCTGTTATGCAGATTGCGATCCGCCTGCGGATTTGGTCCGCATGCGGCCCGAATGCATTCTATAATTTCATACTTAAAATTTTGTCTTCGCCATCTGTGTGCATTTAGCCAGAGTCAAGTAATAAAATGTTTCAAGTGTAAGTATGTGGGTGTCACAGTCAAGTAAAAGAGTCAAAGTCAAGTCGTGTCCTAGTAAAGCGGTAGAAAATTTACTAGAACTGCTATTGGACTGTTTTGGAGCGGAAGCGAAAATCAACTTTGTATTATTTGCCCCGCAAGCAGGTTCTTAAAGTATTATCGGTTAATAATCGACTATTATTACACACTAACACTCGAGAAATAAGTTTTGCAAATATATACAAAATATCAACGAAATTTTTTCACACATACATAATTTTCCAATCACGTGGGCCGCACGCATGCTGGGCGCGGTTCGGCTGCTTTGTCCTGAATCAAGCTATAACACGCTCGCGCACCAAATCCGCACGCCGCGCGGGTGGCAATCCGCATGAGATGAAAAGAGCCCTTAAGAAGGTATAGCTATATACGTACGTATAGCCAATCTTAAAATACGAAAGGTCACTAGCCTGTTGGTCTAATATTACCTATCTACATTTCCAAAGATTGTACACAGAAAATATGCCCTCTTTTATTAACTTAAAACAACACTCCAATTCGCTCGATGCGTTTTGATGTTAGATTTCATATCCGAATAATAATCGTGTCCTACATTCTGTATCATTTAAAGTTCTTTACAAAGAATGATACTACCGAGCCGCTTTACCTTTCCTCACTAAATAAAATACTTAAATAATACGCTATACTGCCTTATGCATATATTTTTTTTTATAGTTACTTATTTATTTAATTTTGCTATTAATATGACATAATAATATCTTAATTCTTATTTCTAATTTACCGATGTTTTCTGAGGTATTAAAGAACGAAAGAGAGAGATGTCGCACTTAGTGTACATCAAATTACAATTTCCTTACAATATGAAATGCTTCAAATACTACGCTCTACTATTCAATGCATATATCATTATTATTTATTTTATAGTTACTAATTTCTCTATTTAATTTCACTATTAACATATATCTTAACATCGGCGCTTCGTGTTTCTAACCGAAGTTTTTTGAGGCATTAAAGAACTAAAGAGAGAGATGTCGAAAGCACGGTAGGCTTTTTGTGCGTTCAAGACTCTCTTATCTCTCTCACCACGCTCACACAGTTGAGGTATAAAAATTCAAATGAGTCTTTACATATTTTGCATGTAATTATGACCGAATCTTGTGTGTTTAATTTTCGTGTCCCGAATTATAGAAAAATAAGAAATACTCAGAAAGCATTTTGATTCGTGTTTATCACCAAAACAGGGAAAAATCGATGCTAGCAAACTGCAAACTTAAAACAACACTCAGTTTGATGCGTTTCGATGTTATGTTTTTAGTTCCATGTTATGTATCATTTGAAGTTATTTTCAAAGAATAATACTACTGAGTCGCTTAACCTTTTATTAAAAGAAATACTTCAAATAATACGCTCTACTACCTAATGCATAAATTGTCATTATATATTTTTATAGTTATTTATTTATCTATTTAATTTCACTATTAACATATATCTTAACATCGGCGCTTCGTGTTTGTAACCGAAGTTTTTTGAGGCATTAAAGAACTAAAGAGAGAGATGTCGCAAGCACGGTAGGCTTTTTGTGCGTTCAAGACTCTCTTATCTCTCTCACCACGCTCACACAGTTGAGGTATAAAAATTCAAATGAGTCTTTACATATTTTGCATGTAATTATGACCGAATCTTGTGTGTTTAATTTTCGTGTCCCGAATTATAGAAAAATAAGAAATAGTTAGAAAGCATTTTGATTTGTGTTTATCACCAAAACAGGGGAAAATCGACGGTTGCTTGTATTCCATGTATGCTAGCAAACTGCAAACTTAAAACAATACTCAGTTTGATGCGTTTCGATGTTATATTTTTAGTTCCATGTTATGTATCATTTGAAGTTATTTTCAAAGAATAATACTACTGAGTCGCTTAACCTTTTATTAAAAGAAATACTTCAAATAATACGCTCTACTACCTAATGCATAAATTGTCATTATATATTTTTATAGTTATTTATTTATCTATTTAATTTCACTATTAACATATATCTTAACATCGGCGCTTCGTGTTTTTAACCTAAGTTATTTGAGGCATTAAAGAACTTAAGAGAGAGATGACGCAAGCACGGTGGGCTTTCTGTGCGTCCAAGACTCAGTTATCCCTCTGACCACGCTCACACAGTGGAAATATAAAAATTGAAAAGAATCTTCACATATTTTGTCTGTAATTATGACCGAATTTAGTGTGTTTAATTTTCGTATCCTGAATTATAGAAAGCATTTTGATTCGTTTATCTCACCAAAATAGGGAAAAATCGACGATTGTTTGTATGTTATGTATGTTAGTAACTCTTCTTTTTTAATTCAAGGATATTTACGCTAGGCAAACGTATACAGGATGGACTTCGTTGAATGGGAACAGCGGTGCCAAGAAATTTAATATCCCCCTCTTATTTGAATAAGCTTGAGACTAGTGTATACTATGATATATTAGGATTGAACCATAATATGTGTTATAATAAATAAACAAATTTCAAAAAAAAATTAATTTAAGTACAAAAATTCGTTTACATGACAAGTTTTTTCAGTTTGTTAAATTAATCTATGCATGAGTGGTAAACAAATTCGGGATGAATTGTCAACATTGTTTATTCAATTAATAGTAATTTTTTTATTATGCTAGTATTTTTTTAGGTTTATATTTTGTCATTTTTTTACATTTTTCTTTTGATTTTTCCTCTACAAAACTAGAATTATAAAATAGCTTAATGTAACCCTTAAAATTAATTATTAAAAATAAATAAGTTAAATCCAATCTATTGAACTGATTTTAATTCTGATTTTATGAAACAAATCTGTAATCTGTGTTCTTAATTAAGAAAAAAGGAATTTGCCATTTCGTATATAAATTACTAAGTACTAAAAAGCACTGGTAATTATCGCAAGTAAAAAATTCGCATTTGTGAAAATTTATAGATATTTTGAGTGTATTATATATAGTAAAATGAATTATGTAGGGTCCAGATACAAAGCTATTATGAAATCAAAAGGGACAATACAGAAAGGTAATTAAAAAGTTTTTGACTTTTACTATTCTCAGATATTGTGCTTTGAATGCTTAAGTAACCTAAGTAACAGTTATTTGGTTCCTCCCAAAAGTCAAAAACTCAATAAAAATCTAGATTTTTTTCCTTTAGCTATTAGGCCTAGATAAACTTAAATTGCTATGAAAATTAATACATAATTATGTATTATTACTTTACTTTAAGCACAATAATATTAAATAGCTTAATTATAATATTGGTCTGCTTATAATGTAGTCACAGCGTGCGCCAACCTATCCTAACAGGCTCCGCGGACGCCTTGAAACTCCGTTTTTTCAACATTCATTTTGAATTTAATTTTAAGTAGAAAGTGGCAAACTTTTGCATCATCATCAGACGAAGACGCCGCGCCGCTAAATATATGTATTACACATTCAACTAATATAAATGTATTTACTATGCATGAGTGGTAAAAAAAATCGAGATGAATTCACAACATTGTATATTAATTAAGTTAATGCTATATGCTAGTATTTTTTTTTAGATTTATTTTTTGTCTTTTTTTTTTACATTTTTCTTTTGGTTTTCCCTCTACAAAACTATAATTATAAAATATAATGAAACCCTTAAAGTTAATCACTAAAGGTAAAAACGTAATTTACAAATAAAACTAATAGTAACTATGATTAGGTAATTATTGGAGTAGAAAAGAGAACTGATAAAGGACCTTGGCCTCTTCAAGGAACTAACCATTGCAACGTGGCTACTTCTCCTTTTCAACTGCAAAAAAAGTAAAGATAGATGCAACCAGGCCAAGTAATAAAATACTAGGATTTTATTTTCACTGAGGTTTCTCCTCTTAACTGAGTCGGTACAAAAAGGGAATATAAAAAAAAGTTGCAAATTTTATATTATTTATGAAACGATTTAGTGAAATTATCAAAAAATTCAGTTACAGCAATCTTGATTAGAAGTTTTTTGGAATAATAAAAAATAGAAGCGGTAAGCCATCTTTAGACCCCATCAGTTACAAATAAGTGAATTAATGGTAATATGCTAGCATATTAGAGATGAAAATAAACTTTTAGGGGATTGGTCTGGTGCACGTCTTGCCTAAACCACTCACGTTGCGAAAACTCCAAGAAGATGTCAGGGACAAAATAAAATTATTAATACATTTGAAAGGTAAAGCAATTTAAAATTTGCGAATTTCTTGTTTTTTTTTATTTTATTCGACATTATTAATAAGTTATTATGAATAGTAATTTACACGATTTATATTCATGTTTATTGTATAATGCGTGTACTGTCCCAGAAGTAGACTTTAAAAATCAAACAAGCAACAAAATATTAATATAAATGCCTCCTCCTTTTCTGTGAAGTCGGTAGAAAAGTAAGCTCACATTTTAGGCAGACGGGTTTTATTTTTGTTTAAGTACTATGACTTGTTCCTATAATTAAGCGATCTAAGCAAGATTTGTGTTCTGAGCGTTATTCGATACTTTTCGTTTATTATCAAATCTGATACAGTACACAGTTTTATACAAGAGGGAGCTAGAAAAACAAGATTTAACAGAAAAAAAACTTCATGAAGCAACGGAAGAAACAGATTTTGAAGTGGTTCTTAAGAAATAAGTTTTACTTACATATATATCTATACCTAATTCATAAGCTAACGCATGCTTCTTAATATACATATTATTATAATGATGAAGATAACGACAT